>CM053334.1:6435993-6622995 GCA_028583605.1 Dastarcus helophoroides | reverse complement strand
TTTCAGTGTAATTTTAAAATAAATGGACAAAATAAATACGTTCATTTAACAATCGTAGAAATAAAATGTCAGTGATTCAACACACTGACAACTGTCAGAATAACAGTCTAGCGGAACAAACGTTATCTAAACTGAGGTAAGTGTTTACGATTGTGATTTTGCGTTTTTTATGGATTTTCAGAGCAAATTTAAAAATAAATGGACAAAATCAATACGTTCATTTAACAATCGAAGAAATAAAATATGTCACCAAACACACTGACAACTGTCAGAATAGCAGTCTAGCGGAACAAATTATGAGATGGCGCCAGTTATCTTTCCTATTCGGTCAACGACGTAATGAATGAATCACGGGGGTTCTACTTTGGCACGAAATTCAAATATACTGTTTGTAGCGCCCTCCCACGCAGTAACCGGAACTACTGCCTTTTTATACATATATATGTAAATTAAATATATGTGTATAGTTCCTAAATTTGTGTGCGGTGGCGCCTGAGAACGTAAACAAATTTAACTGTCATTGGATTTGGATGGAATGGAGGACGAGAACATCAGTCATCTTCGAGCAAAATTTTAAATAGTGTTGAAAATAAGGTAAGTGATCTCTGCGAGGATTTCTGGTAAGTAGAAAAATTTATTTAGTTGTGGAAGTGAAGTATCAATCGGAATGACATCCCCGACTTCGGGAAAAACTGCTGAATCCCAAGCTGCCGGAATGTTTACAGAAATGGCGACTATAACAATAAACAGTTTTGTGATTACCAAAAGCACTTTAAAAAATAAGATTTAATGTAATCCGAATATACATTGTTTGCACATTAACAAAGTTAATGATGCTAAAATTAACTTCTAACGTTTTGTAAAATATCTGTAGGAATTTGTCGGATCGTTTGCTTAATAATATGTCAGAGATCAGAGACTACTATATATGATACTTTCTTTCTAATGAGAATATTATTATTACTACTTTACAGTGAAAATACAGTGATAAATAAATGTATCCAAAATATCTTATTGTCATTACTGCCCGAACAAATGCCTCCAGATATTTGAAAAAATGTTAGAAATTTTATTGTCGGTATGGACTTTGTCAACATGTAAATGGAGCATACATGAACCTCGTTAACATTAAAAGCTACTTTTTTTCTTATTTTTGTCTTTGATGATTAGATATTCAACCAAGGGATTCAAGATATTTCATTTGAAAAAAAAGAAGAATTGAGGTTTTTTCTAACCTCCTGTAGTGAGCAAAATGCAAAAACGACTAAAATGTTGTAATCTTTTAAACAAAAATCGATCTGTTTCGGCAGGTACACCCCCTCGTAGTAAGAAAATTGTACCCTAAAAGGTGTCAAACTTTCAACAAAAATCAACCAGAAATTATGTGGAAAAACTTTTCGCTGCTTTACTTGATTTATTTTAGTTAAATTCACTATCCAGTATGTTATAAGTCATCTGTATTAATATTTAACTTCTGGAGAAATCTTGAAGCGGTTGAACTGAAAAATATATTTTAAAATTATTACAAATATTTAAATATGAACTTATATACATGTATGAATATACATATTTAATAAAAATATTTAATGTTAAAATGGCAGTTTATTTTTTTACACCTCATACTTGAAATTGTTTTGAAATTTCCATTCACGTTGGACACTTTTGTTTAATCTTTAAAAACAGTAGTGCAATCCAACTGAATGGACATTTCAAAACAGTTTAAAATTAATTTTGGATTTAAATTTATAAGTCGGTAATGCAGGGTAACTGCAACGTGGCTACAGTCAATAATACAGGTTCCTAATTTTATGGCAATAGTTCCGGTCCCTGCGTGGGATGGCAGTTTTCAAAATAAAAAGCACAGAGTTGACACTCTTAACCTTTCTCTATGGAATGAATAGAAATGTTAATGCTGCCATCTGTTGGCTTTTGAACGCAGCCATTGCTAGTAGATGGAAGTGGAGAATAACATCACGACATAAATGCACTTATATAACAAAAATTTTGTCATTAAATTTACAGTGACCTGCATGTAAGGTAAATCGATTCGATTCTCAGGATTTTTAAATCGTTCATTAGATCGATCTTGTGTTTGAGATCGATCTAAAAATTCGACCTTTAGACTTGAAAAAATCAATTTTTCGATTAATCGATCTCAAATCGACATCCCTACTGCTGATGTCAGTGAGTGGAAATCAGTAGGGATGTCGATTCCTTTTTAAAATAATCGATTTTTGGATCGATTCGAATCCTGAGCAAAAGTATCGATTCGCGATAAAATTGGGTGCTGAAAGATCGATTTCCGATTAATCGCCTTGTTGTTGAAATTTTTAAACATTTTTAATATAAGAAAAATTGAATGATAATGATGAATTGGCGTAGTTTATTTTGAAACTTTTTTCTTGGATTTTAAACACTAATATTTATGTTTTAATTATTTATTCCCAATTAGAAAAATCCGATACATATTGATTTTCTGCTTTGTTTCTTATTTATGCATTTTTAGTTTTTTACGAAGATGTAGAAAGGAAAAAAGTATTTATAAAAATATATTTAGAAATATGAAGTTTAAACTGGAAATTATGAGATTAAAGTGAAAGTTTCTACTTTATTTTCCAAATTTCGACTTTTTTTGAGTAAATTTCATAAAGTCGAAATTTCGGCTTTAATCTCAAAATTTTAACTTTTTTCACGAAATTTCAAGATAGTCGAAATTTCTTAAAGTTAGGCAGATGACAGTTAAGCCCCACCAACCCTTAGAATATAAGACTATATTCTAAACCCCAACTCTTTTACAATTTAATGTTGACACTTAGCAGTAGGGTGCGTTCAGAAAATTCAATTTTTTATTACCAAAAATTTCGACTTTTTTCTTGACATTTCAAGGTTACGGTAGAATTTTCGAGAAAAAATTCGAAATTTCGAGTTTAAAGTCCACATGTTACAAAAGCGTAGAAAGGCATTGATTAAAAAAAAATATATATTTTGAAATTTCGACATTTTACAAAGGCGTAAAAAGGACATTGATTTAAAAAAATATTTTTAGAAATTTCGACTTTTTTCTCGAAAATTCGATTTTTTTCGAAATTTAGACTTTTTTCTCGAAATTTCGATTTTTTTCGAAATTTCGACATTTTTCTCTTGTAATTTCGACTTTAATATCGAAATTTCGGATTTAAACTCGAAATTTCGGCTTTAAACCCGAAATTTTTACTTTACACTTAAAATTTCGACTTTTTTCTCGAAAATTTGACTTTTTTCTTGAAATTTCTGCTTTTTTCTTAAAATTCCGACATTAATATCGAAATTTCGACTTTAATCTCGAAATTTCGACTTTGATATCGAAAATTCAACTTTTTTCTTGCAATTTCTACTTTTTTCCTAAAATTTCGATATTAATCTCGAAATTTTGTCTTTCATCTCGAAATTTCGACTTTGATAACGAATTTGTTCTTGAAATTTCGAGTCTAAGCTGCTCTATAATAAGCACACTCTATGGTTAAATTAGGCAGACGACAGTTACGTCCACCCATATATGTAATCCTTCTATATGGCGTGTTGTGTATAATCGCCACTACAAAATGCGTTGTCAAAAAGGTGAGATGAAAGTATATGTCGTACTCAGAGACTAAAGAGACTGAACCTAACACAGTAAGCAGTGAAGCCAGTTGAAAGCCTGGCGAAAGCCTAGCTCCATCTAGCTCCATCTAGCTCGCAATGCCCTCTTATTATTTGACAGACCTTTGCGAAGATAACATCGGTTTTTTTTAAGAAAATGGGCTGTAAATATGGGGAAGTGTATTGTGGATCATTGTTGAAACCTCAGTGAACACATTAGTGAAGGAAAATCAAGAGTTTCATTCTTTGGGTAGGTAAAAATAAAATATATAAATATTCAATTTTCGGCGTGCGCGCGTCGCCATTTCACTGCAATCATGACGTGTTTACAGCACCGGCTTAACAATATTGTACACAGACGTCGTGTATTGAAAGAAAATTATTTTACTATTAAACCAAGATGTCTTTGAAAATAGTTCTCCTGAACTTTTACCAAAAAGCACTTATAAAAATTATCCTATTGGTCCAAAAGCCCCGAATTCTAAAGTTTCATCTAAATCGTTAGAAGCGTTACGCGGCAAGTTTCGTATTTATAAATTTTACTTAATCCGACCATATCAAAGAGTAGTGGAATGCACTTTCCCACTTCCCCGGATTTTAGCTTCAACTGTACGCATGAGACAACATTGAAACGTTCAGTCTATTTAGTCTCTGATCGTACTCTTTGGAGTACAAGCATTTATTCAATTATAGCGGGAACAGATGACAAGATGGGCGGGAACACTAATAAATGAATGACAACAAAGATAACTGACGAGAAGCGGGATTGGTTAATAAATTCTGTCCTCCATAAAGACAAACATATATATCCATCGCGTTTTTTGAACACAATCGAAGGTACAAAACACGCCACATAGAAGTATTACATATATGCGTCCACCACAACTCTTTCCCAACAATCTTGACAGTTGGTAGTAGGGTGCGACCAATAATTGCTATTTTTAATTAGCAAATTTTGGTTTTTTTTTGGAAATTTCGAGATTAAAGTTGAAATTTCGAGAAAAAAGTCGAAATTCCGTGATGAAAATCAAACCTTCGAGAAAAAAGTCGGAATTTGAGAAAAAATTCGAAATTTGAGAAAAAGTCGAAATTTGTAGAAAAAAAGTCGAAATTTTGAGTTTAAAGTCGAAATTCGAGAAAAATGTTGAAATTTCGAGAACAAAGTCGATATTTGAGAAAAATATCGAAAATTGAGAAAAAAAGTCGAGCTTTTCAGATTAAGGTGGAAATTTCGATAAAAAAGGCGAAATTTGAGAAAAACGTCAAAATTTCGAGAAAAAGTCGAAATTTGATAAAAAAGTGGAGATTTCGAGAAAAAAATTCGAAATTTTGAGCAAAAAGTCGAAATTTCGAAAAAAAAAGTCGAAATGTTGACTTTAGAGCCGAAATGTCCAGAAAAGTGTCGAGATTTCGATATTAAGGTCAAAATTTCAAGGAAAAAGTCGAAATCTTGAGAAAAAAAGTCGAAATTTGAGAAAAAATTCGAAATTTGGGAAATAGTCGAAATTTGTAGAAAAAAAGTCGAAATTTTGAGTTTAAAGTCGAAATTCGAGAAAAATGTTAAAATTTCGAAAAAAAAGTCGATATTTGAGAAAAATATTGAAAATTGAGAAAAAAAGTCGAGCTTTTCAGATTAGGGTGGGAATTTCGATAAAAAAGGCGAAATTTGAGAAAAACGTCAAAATTTCGAGAAGAAGTCGAAATTTGATAAAAAAGTGGAGATTTCGAGAAAAAAATTCGAAATTTTGAGCAAAAAGTCGAAATTTCGAAAAAAAAAAGTCGAAATGTTGACTTTAGAGCCGAAATGTCCAGAAAAGTGTCGAGATTTCGATATTAAGGTCAAAATTTCAAGAAAAAAGTCGAATTTTTGAGAAAAAAAGTCGAAATTTGAGAAAAACGTCGAAATCTTGAGAAAAAAGTCGAAATTTGGGAAAAACGTCGAAATCTCGAGAAAAAAGTCAAAATTTCGAAATATTTCGAGAAAAAAGTCGAAATTTTTTAAAAAAAGTCGAGATTTCGAAAAAAAAGTCGAAATTTCGAGAAAAAACTCGAAACTTGCGAGAAAAGACGAAATTTTGAGAAAAAAGTCGAAATTTTGATATTAAGGTCAAAAGTGAGTTCAAGTCGAAATTTCGAGGAAAATTTCGAAATTTCGATATTAAGGTCAAAATTTCGAAAAAAAGTAGAAATTTCAGAAACAAAAAACGAAGTTTTGAGAAATTAGTCGAAATTTCGAGCTCAAAATCGAAATTGAGAAACAAGTCGAAATTTCTAAAAATAGCATTTTTTTAATCGATTTTCTTTCTGCGCCTTTGAACATTGCGAAAAAGTTCAAATTTTCAGAAAAAAGTCGAAATTTTAAAAAAAGAGTAAAAATTTGAGAAAAAAGTCAAAACTTAAAAGAAAAGTCGAAGTTTGAGAAAAAAGTCGAAATTTTTAAAATCAAATTTTTTTTAATCGATGCTCTTTCTACGCCTTGGTAATATTTTAATAATTTAAATATTTTAAATATCGATTTAAAATTGAAATTTCTACTTTTTTTCCAGAAATTTCGACCCCAAACTCCAAATTTTTTCGAAATTTTGATATTAAAGTCGAAAATTTGACTTTTATCTCGCTATTTAGAGGAGAAAAAGTCAACATTCCGTGATATTTTTTTTCAAATTGATGTCCTTTCTATGCTCTTGTAATTTTTACTTCAAAAAAAGTAAATAAACTTTTTTTCAAGTTTTGTAGTGTATTAATACGAGTGTAACGTTTTCAACCACTAAATAAAAAATTTTAAGACCGGTAACAAGTAATAAAATAACGTAGAGTAATTTTTGTGAATATATGGTAATTTTAACTGCGTATGTATGGAATTTTACCTTTAAATATATGGCAACACTGCACCACAGTTATCTTTCCTATTAAGTCAACGACATAATGAATGAAAAGAAATGCCATCTTTTGATTTATTAACGCAGCTATTACTAGTAGAGGGAAATGGATAATAACATAACGACATAAATGCACTTACATAAAAAGTAAAAAAAATTTGTTATTAAATTTACAGTGACCTGCATCTAAGGTAAATCGATTCGATTCTTAGAATTTCTAAATCGTTCATTAGATCCATCTAAAAAATCGACCTTGAGACTTGAAAAAATCGATTTTTCGATTAATCGATCTCAGATCGACATCCCTATAGAGAAACTAAAACTGTATAGTCTCTGGACATCCCTAAAAATCAGTCCCATTTTCATTCGACTAATTACGTTACCGATGTATCTCCTTATAGGACTCCCTAGTTTTTTGCAACGTATCGTTACGCGTCAATGAGACTTGGGTTCACCATTACACCCCAAAAAAGCAAGCATGGAGTGAAGAAGAAAAGGGAAAGGTGCACCCGTCAAGGCAGAAACTCGCCTCTCAGCTAGAAAGGTTCTTGCGACAGTGATTTGGGATTTGAAAAAAGTTATGTACGTCGATTTTCTGCATGAACGTAGAACGGTTAATGCTACCTACTGCTGCCAGCTATTGGAGAAAGCAAAAGGTGCATATCGGCGGAAGAGGCACGAATTTTCAATCAGAAATGTGACTTTGCCTTACGACAATGCCCACCCTCACTAAGCCAGTCTGACACATCAAAAATTAGAGAAAATGCCTTGGGCAATATTAAAACATCCTCTTTACAGTCCCGACTTATCACCATGCGATTATCATATGTTTGGGCCACTCAAAGAAGCGATTCCATGATGATGCGGCTATTGAGACATTTGTGCGCAGTTGGCTGCAAACATGCCTCCCTTCTTTTTATCATGTTGGAATGAAAAAACTCCCAATCTGTTGGGAGAAATGCACAACAAAATCAGGAAATTATGTAGAAAAATAATTAATAACTTTCATATGTGTATCTTGTACCAAAAATTATTAAAAACAAATTCCGGTTCATATTTGATTTACCCTCGTATATCAATTTTTGAACGTAACCAAGGACAAGTCCGTTCCACCAAAAAAAAAAGCTAAAACTGTCATAAGGCCAACATTTTCAAAAAAGGGTAGAATTTTTCAAAGAAATCGAAATTTTTAAAAGGTCGAAAGAGTCAAAATTTTAAAAAAGTTAAAATTTTCAAAAAGTCAAAGTTTTAAGAAGTCGAAAGTTTAAAAAAATGCTAAAATTCTGAAAACCTGGAAATTATGAAAGCGTTAAAATTTTCAGATAAAGTCAAAATGTTGAAAAAAAGTCAAACTTTTGAAAAAATGTGAAGTTTGAAATAAGTGAAAATATTAAAATGACAAAATTTTCATAAGTAGAAGTCTTTAAAAACAACAGATGTTAAAAAAAAACAAAATTTTGAAACGAGTCGAATTTTTCAAAAAGTCGAAATATATAGGTGGTTAAGATTTTAGAAAAATCAACAATTTTAGAAAAAAATTAAAAGAAAAAGTCCAATTTTTCGAACAAAAAAACAAATTTTGAAGTCAACAGTTTCAAAATAATTAAATTTAAAAAATATCTATTTTTTTAAAAAAAGAAGAAATGATCAAAAACAACATTTTTTTAAATTTCTTCTTTAAATGGTTTTCTCTGAAAATTTCGAACTTTTTGAGAACATGCTGAAAGTGTTTAGGTATTAACTATTTGGGAATGTTGTGCTCCTTATAGTAATAAAGTAGTACTACTTTAATCTTAGTGATAAACGGGGATTTATTATTTGATTTCGATATCTCTAAATGGAAGAGAGAATATCCATTTTGGGAGATCCCAAATCCTACTAGTTTTTCTCCATTTCAAGCTATTAAGCTAGAGTATTGTAACGCAATGTAAATAGATGGAATAGAATTTAGAATAGAATTGTAGAATTTAGTAAATAAAAAATGTTTCTAGAAGGATCTGATAAGGGGAAAGCGGCTGCGATAACGAAACAAACAGCAAATAAGCGTTCCAGAAATTTCGGCAAACGATAAGCCTTATCTGCCGAAAAGTTCTAGAAGCCGGGAGCCAAAAATATAAAAGGCGGTAAGCTTTCCCTCAAGTCAGTTAGTTAAAAGCCAGTATAGTTAATGAGTTAGTAAGAAGTTAATAAGTGAGTTCATTATCCAGTTGTAGTGATCCGAGTTTAGTTTGGTAATAAAGCGGGTATTATTCGATAAGTGGAATCAATTCGAACCGATAAGCCCGTAACAGTATTCATTGCCTTCATTGTAAAATAACAAAATAAAATTAGTTTTTTCCATTACAATTTTATTACAGTGCTTTAAATAAGTATCTAACACACAAATTACTCTTCCTTGAAAAAGAATCTGGTCGTTAAGTGGTCGCTCTTGACCTTAACCTTGCTATATGGAAAGTACATTATTATTCTACCATCACTAGTATTGGTAAACTAGTATCTCAAAAATTTTTCTTTCCGTGTTTTAATTTTGGCCATAACTATGTCACTTATCGGCCTAACTAGAAGGTAATACAACACCTCGACAAAACTCAAGATGCTAGCACCCAAAAACAGAGCTGTAGCACCACCCATTGAAACTAGAAATTTTAAAAGCATCAAATGTGTTCTTCTTTATCCGGAGATCTTACCAACTAGATCTAATTTTCCACGCACTACATTCCTTTTGAAACGTTCTGTAGGTAATCGTTCTAAGGAAATTTCGACTATGGCGTACTCTTCTGATATTCTGCAACATTACAGAAGGAAGTACTGGTAGAAGGGTACGAGTTGCTAAATAAATTTACCCTTTTTTATCATCTTTTATAATAGAGAGTTCCATTTCTGTGCAACTAGGTAAACAATTGCAGTAGAGACCTGTGCGGTTTGACCAGGAAGGTTTCAGAACGGCCAGCTCATTGTAATGCTGGTTCAAACAGTATAGACCTTCAATTTCACAGTGGTGTTTGGGATCTGCAAAAATGTAACTAGTCAATTAGCTTCAAAGAGCCTGGGGACA
The DNA here is from genome assembly GCA_028583605.1 of Dastarcus helophoroides. NCBI lineage: Eukaryota > Metazoa > Arthropoda > Insecta > Coleoptera > Bothrideridae > Dastarcus > Dastarcus helophoroides. The sequence goes on along the minus strand of CM053334.1, from coordinate 6,613,443 downwards.
TGATAACATAATCGGCGCCTATTGACCTACAAAGTCGTAAACCATTTACTTCGATGAGCAGCACCATGTTGAGGAGAGTCTTTGGATTGTCTCTCTTTGAAAAGGTGGAATACATTTTATTTCGATGTTTTCTCTTTCCTATGCCTTTAGAACACTTGGTTGAAATTAATGACATTCCCACTGAGACACCTTGTACATATTTTTTATTTATTTAAAACCTCTTTTTGACGCAACACCTATGATTAACATTTATTTCGAATATCAGGTTTAAAGTTGAAAACTTTCCGGTTTTAATCCAAGGTTTTGGAATTTTGAGAAATAATTAGAATGTTAAAAAAATCAATTAACAATTTTATCAGAATTTCGGCTTCAAAATTCGAAAAGAATCGAATATTCGAGCTTAAAGTCTGAGTTAGTTTTTAATTTGTTTTTCAAAATACTGAATTTAAATTTGGATTTTTTTAAATTTCAATTTAGGATAAAATTTAAATTTAGGGCGAAAAAAATCAGAAGTTTTAGAAAAAGTCTCGTCTTAGAGACAATTAAATTTTAAAAGTACATCGATCAAATTAAATTCTTAATTTAAACGTCATATTTCCGTTTGTTTGAATTCAAGCTAGAAAGTTGAGAATAAAATCAAATTGAGAGGTTAAATGGAGACCCGTCGAGAAGGGGAAAGGGACAAAGGTGCAAAGTGAACATAAAAAAATGCTTCGTGGTCCGAGCTTAATGGTAAGCTATCAGTTTAGTGGTCTGTGAATTATAAAAATGTTGAAAACCTCCCTTTCTCCCGTGTAGCGAATCAATTTATTTATAACTTTGAATTTTGAAAGTGTCCTTTTTCCGTTTAGATTTTAGCTCTCTGAAACTTTTATATGTATACACCCAATTTGTTGAACTCGAATTCGTTTTATAAAATTCGTTTAAAATTTAAAATATTCACAATTTGAAGTCCATTTCTTCAAAAATATTCGAAATTTTCAGAAGCTGTGGAAATTTTGACGGTTAAGGGTGACAATATTTAAAAAAAAAATGAGAAAATTCTAATAAAAAACTTAAGAAATTTCCAAAATGTGGAATTTTTAAAAAATTCAAGTTTTCAGAAAAGTTGAAATTTTCAAAAAAAAGATTAAGGTAAAGTGGGGTATATGCACCCACCAAAGTGCAAAATTTAAATTGAATCTCTTCCACAATTGTTCCCTATAATAATAGAAGACAAACATTTTGCATACACATAGTTTCTATGATGGTGTACCATATTGTAGAGTCAAAATATGCTTTAAAAATTTAATACCGTCCAGGCATTTAATTTTGAAATTTTCAACTCAGTGGATGCACTTACCCCTTTTTTGGGGCAACCGCACCACAGTGGATTATTTCTCGCGTTCATTGCTTGAGAAATGCATGGGGCAAGTGCGAGTAGCTTAAAATTTTTCTCAATCTTTTGATATTTGCTGCATTTAAATTGATCAATTGGTTATGAAAATAGTGAATTTTAACTGCAATGTGGATGTGGATTCCGAAAAAATAACACAACGACAAATGAAAAATAAACTTTTAATTTAACTCAACACTTGAAGAAATAATTTTTTAAGACTAATTTATGTTAGGATAACCAGAAAAACTGACGGGAAAGTTTATTTCACCTCTTCTTCCCACGCTAGGCGAAGGTAACACACGAATAACGTCCGTTGTGGTAATTTCCGAAATGTCCTCCACATCAGGCCATGTGAAGGTTGGTTTGGAAGGCGCTGATTTCGATTTAATTCGTCGCAAAAATTTTACAATTGGATTTCCTGCTTCCAAATCGATGCTTTCAATTGTTCCTATAAAATATTGTGAAGTCTTTCTTTCAGAATTGAGTTTGACCAATAACCAATCTCCAACTTGTTTGTCATTAACTTCATCTCTTTCAAACTCGAGTGTCTCAGCTATTGCTTCTGCACCGATTTCAGAAAGTGTTTCAAAATCGCTTTCTTCGTGATCTAAATGTAAATCTTGATCATCATCCGTTTCTGAATCATGTTGCACATTTACTTTTTTACGTTTCGCACGACTAGTTTGCTTATCTTTGACTGGTTTCTTTTCTTTGTTAGTTTTTGGTTCTTTGGTAGTCATCTGTTTCTTTTTCTTAACACCGGACTTCTTTTGCAATTCATATTCTTTGGCTTCTTCCAGTCTTCTTCTTACGACTTCGCTTGTTATTAGTTCGGCCCCGGGGCATACTTTCTTCCTGAATCTTTTCGGTGCATTATTAGTTTGATTGCCTTTTACCAGGTTCAGTAAAAGTTCTTCAAAGGTATGCGGGTTTTGGTTTTCTATTGCGCTTGTTGAATCTACTGGGGTGTTGGGATTATTTTCTGCTTCGTTTGTTACATCATTTGTTTGAAGTTGAATATTTTCTTCCACCTCAAATGCTAACGATTCGTCTTGATTATTTTCCATTTCCAACAAATCTTCTGTAACAGCGGTTTCCTTTTCAGTCAGTCCTAGAACTTCTTCTTTAACTGAGAAATCTTCTGAATCAATTGCGGTATGTTCTGGTGGACCTCGTTCTAGAAATTCTACGTTTTCATAGAGTCCGTTTTGTATTATTGGGGGTGTAAGTTCATTTGTTGTAGACATGCCAGTATTCATCGCCTGTTGAGCTTTCCACCGATTCATTTGTTGTGGGTCATATTTTTCCTGTGGGATAACATCACAATTGTAGTGGTAGATGCCACCTTTCTTAAATCCTTCACAGATAATATTTGGATCGGCATCTTTCCAAATATGTCCCACCATTTCAGCCAACTTGCTTTTCGGTAGTTTCTGACCCACATGATTCCGTTGCCATTTTCACGAGTAATGTATCCCACGCCACCTTAATAGATTTGAAAACCGCCAAGTCAAGTGGTTGCAGAAGAAAACTGCTATGTGGCGATAACTTTAGAATGGTTATGTTCGCTTCCACTGCGGCTTGTACCTCATCAATGGCCGTCATATACAACTAATGTAGGACTATTTCCTTCTACCAAGGGTATGAAATTTTTCACGAAATAGTTTTTAAAAACTTCTGACTCCATCCACCCGTTAGGTGTGGCATCATATGTCGTACCTGGGTATTCTTTATTTGTATCTGCTATCCAGGTTTCCCAGACATTTTTTCCTTTATATATAATTAACGGTGGCGCCTTTTGTCCATCTGCGGCAGCAGCAAGCAGGACACTGGTGTTCGTTCTTCCCGGACCAGAAACGATTCTAGTACAAGCATGGTCTTTTTCACCTATGACTTTTGTCATACAAAAACCACAAAAACTTGTCTCGTCCATATTCCAAATATTAGATGGTTTATCTTGAAGGTTCAGTTCTTGAATTGTATTTTTTAACAACTCAAAATATCGATATATTAGAAAAGGATCCGTATTTTTCTTTCTGGCGTATTCCAACGCTTCAGGTTTTTTAATTGACAAATTATGTCTTTTTTTAAATTTTAAAAACCAATCCTAACCAGGTACGTTGTTTTTGAATGGAGTCTTGAGCTGCTTGTGTGTAACATATTTGCCCACAACTTTTAGGACTTCTTTGAGTCCAAAACCCCATTTTTCGAGACTTTTGAGTCCATTTGCAAGAGCTTCTTCATCTTTGATTGCTAAGGCTGTAGGTCTTCCCATCGTCGAGCTTTTTATACCTCTACGACCTTTAATGTGATCTTTTAGAGTGCTTCTAGGTATCGTGAAGAGTTTACTAGCACGTAGTGTGCCACATTTTCCGCTTGTGACATGTTCCACCGCGGTTTTCAAGTCCTCAGCCGAGTAAGCGGCCCGAGTGATTTTACGTTTATAGTCCCGCACCATTTTATCTATTACAAAAAGTGCCTAGGTAAGTACTAGATACAAACAGCAAACAACCTCAGTAGCAGGGTCAAATGCACCTACTAGGTGCTCTTTCCCCACTACAAATAGGTGCACTTCCCTTATACCAAAAATATTTGAGGAAAGTGCATCTACCCTCTTCAAATAAAATAGGGTTATAATAAAAACAATTTAGTATTTGTTTTTACTTAATTAACTATAAAACTCATAAATGTAACATGTAGCTATGACATACGTACCTGGGCAAAAATTTCACAAATATTTTTCACAACATCAACGCATTCAACACACGAGTAAAACAGCTGACGCTTTGTCCGGTGGCCATCTTTTCTTGCTTAAGTCAATATCGGTTATGAACGGTTCTGCATTACATTAAGAAAAGGCCTTATTTTGATGAGCACCAGATTCCGCCACAGTACTATAAGTGGTTGAGATTTAAAAAGCAACTGATGCACTTACTCCCAAAACGCACTTACCCCACTTCACCCTAAGTTTTTAAAATAAAAATGAAATTTATATAAAGGCCAAAGCTTAGAGGAAAAAAATCGAAATTTTTAAATTAAAAAAGAACGTTTCGAAAAAAATTCAAAACTTTGGAAAAAATCGAAAATTTTTAGGAAACTGCTATTTTAAAAGGGCGAATTTAGAGAAATTTGAAGTTACGAGTCCCAGTTCATATTTGAGAAAAAATGTCTCTCTCAAGAAAAGTCGAAATTTCCAAGATAAAAGGTAGACATTTTCAAAAAATAGGGAAATTTTGAAAAAATTTTACTTTTTTAAAAGTTGAATTTCTCAAATAGAGGTCATAATTTTGAGAAAAAATAATAACTCTTGAATGAAAAAAACCTTCCGGGAAGGTCAAATCTTCTAACAAAAAAAATTTTGAAAAAGATTGAAATTTTCAAAAAATCGAAATTTTCAAAAAAGTCAAATGTTCAAAAAAGTAGCTTTTTTGAAAAAAGTCCAGAACTCTTTAAATTGCCAAAACTTTGAGAAAGTTGAAATTTTGATGCTAAAAAGTCGATTTTTTCAGAAAAAATGGAAAAATTTTGAAAAAAGTCCAAGTTTTGAAAAATTTCAAAACTTCTAGAGAAAGTCGAAATTTTTTCGGTAAAAGGTCAACATTTAAAAAAAACTGTTAACTAGAAAACTTCAACTTTTTAAAAATTTCGAAATTTTTAAAGAGAAAGTCAAATTTTTCAAATAAGAGTCACTAAAAATCAAAACTTTGAAGAAGCCGAAATCTCGAGATCCTGACAGCTTACAGTCAAAATTTGGAGATTTTTATCGAATATTCGGGAATAAACTTGAACGTTTCAGAATATATATTACATAAATTGAGATTTTTTTGAAATGTTTAGTTTTTTTTGGTAAATTGACTTTTAATTTTCTCTTCTTCTCAAAAATTATTTCTCGGAATTCTTACTTTATTTCAGTTTTGACATATAATCTCTAAAAGTAAAAGAATCTTTTTCTCGAAATGTTCTAAAAATATTAATTTTAGAATCGCTTTGATCCAACTTTGAAAAAATAAACAAATTTTGAGCAAAAATTTGAAATTTTCAACGAAGTCAAAACTAGTAGATTTCCAGGAAAATAAAACATCGCATTTTAAGGCAGAATTTAAATTTTTCACACGAAAACAAATGAGAAACTAGCTGAAATTTCCGAAACCTCAAAAAAATCTGAAAAAACCGAATATTCAGAAAAATAAATTAAAAAAAAAGATATTTAAAAAATCCCGTCGAGGTTTGGAGAAAAAGATTTCAATTAATTTCTATAAAATATTCAAAATTTTCACGGCAATCTTTAGAAGAAGAAAGTAGAATTTTGAGAATAAAGTCGTAATTTTGAAAAAGAATTTGAACAAAACAATTTTGGAGAAATCAAATTTAAAATAAAAACCCAGCCTTTCGCAAAAACTCGAAAAATGTCGAATATTTGAAAAAATTCAAAATTTCTAAAGGTCATACTTTGTAAAAAGTCAGTTTTCAAAAAATGTGGAATTTAGAGAAAAAAATTTTAATTTCCCAAAATATTTTTCTTGAAACCTTTTCTTTTTTTTGACGAAATATTTAAATTCCTGTAAAAAAATTGAATTTGCAACATTTTTTTTCCTAGTGCTTTCCCAAAAATATATTTTTCAACATTTTTAGTTTTTTTAACTAACCTTCAAATGTAATGTAGTGAAAATAAGCGAATTTTGATAAAGTCAACATTTTAAAGAAAAGTGAGTTAAATAAGTCTACATTCCCAGAAACGTAAAATATAGCATTCTGAGGTAAAAGTTGAAATTTCTCAAATAAGGCGAATATTAAGACGAAAGTTGAAATTTTACGAAAAAAAAGTCGAAATTTTCAGAAAAAAACTAATATAAAAAAATGCCCAAATTTCAAAAAAAGCAATTTTTGAAAGATAAATCCATAAAGTTGAATTTTGGAAATAAACGCAAAATCTCCAAAAAGATAATGTTGCGGGCTATCGGTTCGAATTGATTAACACCTGAATTGAATAATACCCACTTTATTTTCAAACTATACTCGGATCACTACAACTTAACAATTAACTCACTTATTGACTGATTGATTGCTAACTCATTACTTAACTACACTAACTCTAACTGACTGACTCGAGGATCATCATGGTTCTCTGGTAGTTTAACGCGGTTCCGAAACTTTCGTTCCTTTGACCGCCGTCTTTTAGTGAACATTACTGTGGTGATAATTTTGTGAGCTGCGGAGACCGCCGATCGAAAGTACTCAATTCACCTCCGATGGCAGGCGTCCGTGATCGACAGCAGTCGCTCTAAAGAAGGCTACTCGGTCCACCTTCTTTAGCGCGTGCCGTCGACCGCGTTCGTGACTGACTCGAGGGAAAGGCGATCGCCTTATATAGTTTTGGCTTCCAGGTTCTAGAAAAATCTCGCAGATAAGGCTTATCGTCTGCCGAAATTTCTGGAACGCTTATCTGCCGTTTGCTTCATTATCGCGGCCGCTTTCCCCTTATCAGATCTTTCTAGAAACTTTTCTTACGTACTAGATTCTACAATTTACATTTCGTTACATTAATTTTGAGGAAAGGGCGAAGTTTGGATCCCCATCAATAAAAATTTATGTTGTGCGTTTTATTTTGAAGTTTACAAAACATATTTTTTACGCAAGGTCGCTTTTTTGCGGTGTAAACAGTTATTTTGTGTGTAACTGCCGAAGCCGTTTGTGTGCGTTCTAAAATTTTTAAATACAGTGCAAAAACCGTAAATATAACCTAAATTTTGGTGACAAATACAAAGCGCAACACAACATTTTATTGATATTGTAAGGCAATATAAATAGATGGAATAGAATGTAGAATAGAATTGTAAAATTTAGTAAATAAAAAAAGTTTATAGAAGGATCTGATAAAGGGAAAGCAGCCGCGATAACGAAACAAATGGCAGATAAGCGTTCCACAAATTTCGGGAACGATAAGTCTTATCTGCCGAAAAGTTCTAGAAGCCGGGAGCCAAAGCTATAAAAGGCGGTCAGCTTTCCTTCGAGTTAGTCAGAATCAGTGTAATTAGTGAGTTAGTAGAAGTCAATAATAAGTGAATTAATTGTCAATTTTGGTGATCCAAGTTGAGTTCAGTAATAAAGTGGGTATAATCCATCACGTGTAATCAATTCGAACCGATAAAGCCCGTAACAATATGAATCAAGTTTAGAAAAAAAGAGAAAAGTTTTATAATTCAACGACCAATTTCGAGAAAAAAAAATGAAGTTTTCAGATATAATAAATACTGAATTTTGAGATAAAGAAAAAATATCGAAAAAAAGTAAAGTTAAGAAACCAAAAACTTCTGCCAAATCAGATTTTAAAATTTAGAAATTTTCGGCATAAGTCCAATGTTTTTTTCAATTTATTTAACATTTCTTCGGCCCAGTTTGGAAATATATAAATTTTTATGGTTTGTTGACAACTTTCTAAACAGTTTTTGAAATGCGACTACGTGATATTTAAATTTATTGAAAACGTCACTTCATGACAGTTTACAAATTAAGAGGTTAGTTTATTTTACATAGAATAGGAATAATGAAAAATAGGAGACCAAAAATTAGATATGGAAAAAAATACATAAAAATGGTTGTAGCACTGGACATCGATGTTTCGCTCTGATTTGAGCTCGTCAGCAGTGCATAACATGAAAAGGGAACAATGAGGAAGAAATATTTAAAAATAAAATTTTTTTTTCTAAAATATAAAAAAGTAAAATAAAGAAATTTTAACATGAATAGACGTTTCATCATCAATTTACTGTGTTACAAATTTACTATGTTAAAAATTTAAATATAACTGGGCCGAAGAAATGTTAAATAAATTGAAAAAAAACATAATATTTCCGGTCAATAAGGGTCTACCATGAAGAATAAGTCCAATGAGTCCAAAGATCGAAACTTCGAAAAATAAAAGACAAAATGTCTAGAAAATAGTTGAAATTTCCAAAACGCTTTACAATTAAAAAAATATCGAAATTTTTCAGAAGGAATAAAAAATTCAGGAAAGACAAATTTTGAAAAAAATAGTTGAAATTTTTTAAAAAAAGTCAAGTTTCGAGAAAAACGACGAATTTGGGAAAGAACGAAATTGCAAGAAATTATGAAAATTTTGCACAGAAATTAAAATTTTGAGAATAAAGTTAAATTTTGATAATAGTCGTCTATGGAAAAGGGCGAATTTTGATTAAAAAAAATCGAAAATTTTGAGAAAAAGCAATTTGAGGATAAAAAAAGGCGAATTTCAATAAAAGACGAATTTTAAGAAAAATATTGAAATTTCGAGAAAAGGATCAAATTTGAGTAGAAAGTTGAGATTTTTAGAAAAGATTAGAATTTTAAGTTAAGATCGAAATTTTGAAAAAGGACAAATTTTGATAAAATATCGAAATTTAGGGAAAAAGACGAATTTTGACATAAAAATCAAAATATCCAAAAATACAGAAATTTTGAAAAATCGAAATAATTTTGAGAAAAAGATGGAAATTTTCAGAAAAGTATATTAGTAAAAATTCTAAGTTTCCCAGAAAGAATTAATTTTGTCGAGTTTTAAAATAAATTTGAAATTTCCAGGAATAATTGGAAACCTGACTCAATATTTATCTCTTCTTAACTGCTCGAGTCAGAGGGAGACGTTTGTCTACATATAATCCGCAGCCGTTGCGGCAGGGTGGGGTGTTTAGCCTACTCTGCCGCAACGGCTGCGGATTATATTCAAAATTTTCACGAGAAAGTCCAGTTTTGACAGAAAAAAAATGAATTTTGAGAAAAATGAATTTGAAAAAAACGAATTTCGAAAAAAAAAAACACAATTTTAGGAAATTTTGATTTAAAATAAGAATCCAATATTTTGCAAAGACTCTAAAAATGTTGAATATTATAAAAAATTCGAGCTTTCTAAAGAACAAATTTGGTGAAAAAAAGTCGCAATTTTTAGAAAAAGTCGAAATTACAAAATTATTTTTCTTGTACTTTTCTATTTAAATTTTTAGATAATATTTAAATTTCGGTAAAAAATTGAAAATGTAAGAAATTATTTCCAGAGATTTCCCAAAAATGTATCTTCTAACATTTTTACCTTTTTTACTGACCGTCATTCAGATCAATTTAGGGAAAATAAGCGAATTTTGAGAAGTCGAAATTTCACGGGAAGCAGATTCAAGAAAAAAGTCAACATGTCCGGAAGAATACTAAATTGCATTTTGAGGTAAAAGTCGAAGTTTTTAAAAAACATGACAGTTTTTAAGAGAAAAATTCAGAAAGTACAATTTTAGGAACAAAAATGAAAAGTTAAAATTTTGAAAAAAAGGTTGGAATTTCCAGAAAGTGGGAATTTTCAGATATTTGAATTTAAAGCAACACTTGAAATTTCCAAAGACTATTTTTCTCGGAACGTTTGTTTTTTTACAAAAATTCAAAATTTCCAAAAAAAGATCTTTTTCGCAAAATTTTTACTTTTTTATTAAAAATTCGGCCAAATTTCGAGATAAGGCAGATTTTGATAAACAAATCGAAAGAAGAAAATTGGATTTTAAAAGAGGGGAAGAATTAAAAAAAACCGACGAGTTTTGAAGAAAAAATTTGAAATTTTGTGAAAGTCGAACTTTGATAAAAGAAGTGCAATCCAAATTCAATATTTCAAATGAAAAACACAAATTGTTTCAAAAAACACAAATTTTGAAAAAAAAATTGAAAATTTTTGGATAAAATTGTCCCAGGCTAAATATAAATTTTTGATTGGTTGCATGAGCCCAAAAGGAGAAGATCAACGTTCGACCCTGCTATACTCTAGCTACGTCTATGGTATAAAATGGCATTTTTAATATAAACTGCCAAAGCAAATGTTCTAATGCACAGACCAAAAGGTTTGAACATTTATTACATTCGAAGTTTGAAAACCAAAGACCGGTTTCGATCTTGTTTCCAAACTTCGAATCTAATAAATGTTCACACCTATTGGTCTGTGCATTAGAATCCTTGTCTTCCGGGAACTTTTCTAGAGAGCAACCGTTTCGCTAGGTGGCAGTGTTTCAACTATTGGTTCAGCTACCTATGATTCACGATAGACGCCTGGAGGACTGCATGAATTTGCAGTCTAGGTTGTATTCTACTTGCAAAAGCAAATGTTATTGATTCTTTGATTAAGGTAGTCTCTGGATTAAGGTTTGTAAAAAATATGACTCGTATCATACCTGTATTTGGCATTAAGTGATGAGCACAACCGCACTTCTTGAATTGTGCATCTTTTCTGCATTGTACGCAGCAAGCACTGTAGCTGTAATGCTCATAAACCTTTAAATCTGATTCGTCGTTAAAGCGGCATTTTCGTTGCTCTGGGCTGACATCCCTTACCTGAAATTCTTTTGATACAAAATTTTTGGTTCACAGACGTGATACTACCTCAGCTTGATTGTCAATCTCCTTAATTGAAATGAAACGATGATAGTGAATGTGTGGGGCTATTTGAATTATATCTGTTGTGAGTGTAGTCAAACATGGAACTTCCTGTTCTCCCAAGGTGTAAACCTTAAAGTAATGTCAATGTTTGGTATGAGTTTTTGAATTTAAACACTTCGAATTAATAAGTGTTAATAGCAACTTACTCCTGCGTACCCATTTAACTCTAAATGAAAGGTGCCTGGTCCTGTGTCTTTATTAGAAATCATAGGAATTATCGGAGCGTTTTTAATCCTAAAAAAAGTTAATCATTTGATTATGCTTTTTAAAAACAACTCAACTTACCCTGTCTGCAGTGAATTAAGACCGTAGCATAATCCTAATTCGGTTTTCAATGGCAAAAAATATTTGCAGCAGTCAAACTCAACTTCGTTCCAGCGACAAAGTTGAAATATTTCTTTGCAAGTTCCCCTGACCTAAAACAACGTCATCTATAGTATCTCCCTATAAAGGGTATCTCAGTCTTAATGTCATTAATTTTTGGAGAAGATAGAGACAAATTAGCCAATTGCGATTCCATATCAATTACTACAGTGAACAGTCAATAGACCAAATTAAATCATTGTTACTTACGTATGAATTTGAAATTTTATCCAAATTTTCTTGTAGTATAATTGTCAAAAAAAGTATTTGCAAATATACACTTTTTCTAGGATCAATCGAAATGTTTATGGAACCGGTGACTGTGTTGATAATGTCTCAGGCATTTATTCACAATTTGCAATGAGTCGATGACCAACACAGTTTATGAGATCGGTTCGGATCGTCCTAAATTGTTCGATTCCAACCGCAATCACTGCTTTACGTACAATTTAATAAACTTGTGCTAACTCCGAACATATTTATTTAAATGAAATAATGTAAATGACCAGTGGCGGCTCGCGTTAGGCACTGTGGAACTGCAGCACCCCCAATTTCGCTTAAGAGTTTTTTCTTAAAATTTTCCGAAGACTTTTATTAAACAATTTTAATTTTACTCTGATTTCTTTTTATAGAAATGTCAAATTTCTTTTACGAAGTTACGGGAATTTAAAATCTATTTTAATTTTTTTTTCTAATTTTTGTAAAAATTTTGAGGAAATAACTAAAATTTCAAAATAAAATCTAAATCCAACTATTCTTGCATTTTATTATTAATAATTTAATAGCGAATATTCGAGTTATTACCCGAAATTTCAATTTCATCTTTTTTTTTTGTTTTTTTTCAATTTATTTAACAGTTCTTCGGCCCAGTTTGGAAATATTTAAATTTTTATTGTTTGTTGACAAATTTCTAAAGTTTTTGAAATGCGACTACGTGATATTTAAATTTATTGAAAACGTCACCTCATGACAGTTCACAAATTAAGAGGTTACTTTATTTTAAAATGTTGAGGTTCTTCTAGATATTTCGATTTATTTAAGAAAATTAAATTTTTTTCTGCGAAGCTTCTATTTTTTTAAAAAATATTTTCTAAAAGGAATTTTTATTATAAATTCCTATTTTTTCTGAAAATTTTGTCCTTAAACTTTTTTCTGGAAATTTCAAGTTCTCCAGATTTTTTATGGTTCTCTAATTTGCTTTAAAAATGTCTTTTTTTACTAGAATTTGACATTTCATAGTTCATTTTATTTTCTAATTTTAATAAAAATGTTTCGCAAAAAACCCTAAAATTTCAATAGAAATGTCAATATTTTGGAAAAAAGGAAGAAATTTTAAGAAGAAATTTAATTTTAAACTGTTTCCGCCTTTCGATATTTTTCTAAAATGAAATAACAACCGAGTATCGGATTATTTTCGTAAAATTTCAATTTCAACCTTTTTGTATGGATATTTCAAATTTTTGTCAAATTTCGATTTTCTCTGAAAAATTTTGATTTTTTTCCCATGAAATTTGTGTTTTTTTTAAACATTTGATACAAAGAATTTTTTTTAGAATTTCGTCTTTTGCTGGAGATTTCGTCTTTAAAATATTTTTTCTTGTAAAAATTTTGATTTCTCTAATTTGTTTTAGAAGTTTTTCACGAAAAGTTTCTTTTATTTGGTAATTTTGATAAGAAACTGAAAATTATTAATTACAAGCTGGCCTTGGCGTACTTTGTACCACCTCAGAGTTAATAAATATTGTGTTAATTCATTATCTGAATTAAATTTTACATTAAAATATTTAATACGTTCGTCCGTTTCCAGGGGAATCCTATGCGAAAAACCGCTAAAAACGGGCGTTGATTGAATATGTATTCAATCAACGGAACGGGCCATAATCAAAGCAGATACAGTGCCATCTACTGGAAATTTATTACAACACATTTACCGTTAGTGTAGGTTGCGGTACATTTCTGTCATGTTCCTATTATGAATTAGAGATGGCGCTGTACACGGGTTCCTTATAAAACATGTGAATTTTTTCAATATTTTAGTCTTTATTCTACTATTCGAGGCCGAGACAAATCCAACAAAGCAAAGAACATAAAAATCCGTTCAGCCGTTTTGTAATTATAAATGGTGTAACTAACACGACTTTGTTTTATGTATGTAGATAAATTTAGAGAAAATAAACTCCAAATTTGCCTAAAAATAAGAAAATTTTGAGAATAATATTGAAACTTCAAGAAAAAACGAACTTTGTAAATTTCAACATTTGTTGCAATTTGATTTTTTCTAAAAAAAATTACTACTACTGTAGGACCAAAGAAAATTTTGATTCGCAATTTCCAATTTTTCTAAAAATGTTAAATTTATTCTTGAAATTCTTAGGTTCGAATTTTAAGAACAAATTTTGAAGAAAAGGCAGACAATATTTCTAGGAAAAGTTGAAATTTCTTATTTGTATACAAATTTTTTGAAATTATGTAACAATTTAGGAATCAAAGAAAAAAAAACAATATTTAAAAATAAATTAATTGTCAAATATATTCTTCAAATTTCGACTTTTAAAACGGGAATTATTAACATTTTCGAGAAAAAGAGTCAACATTTCAAGAAAAGTCTCGTAAATTTCGAAATTAAAAGCAATCAAAATGTTGCAAAAAATTAATCAACAATTTAATGCTTGAAGTCAATATTTTGAGATTAAAATTTAAATTTTGATATTTTGTTTGTACATAAATTGCTATTTTTTTTTCGAAATTTGTTTTAAAGCGTCGCACATTTTTAAAAATCGAAATGAATGTTACTGAAAGTAATATTTATTTTAATATAATATTAAATAAATAATAAATATAATAATAATACCAAAAAATTTAAATTTAAAAGAAAAAAATTACCAGTTACAAAAAATAAAGCCAAAATTATCAGAAAAGCCGAAATTTTGAAAATAAGTGGAATTATTATAAATTTCGAAATTTTCATAGAAAGTCAAATTTCCAAAGAAAAATAAGGATTTTGAAAAAAGTTAATATTTTGAAAACAAATTTTAAATTTTTAAAATTGTTGACATTTTCAATAATTTTGAGAATGGAAAAAGACAACACTTTGGAAAAATATCGACATTTAAAATAAATTGCAGAATTTTTAATTAAATTTTCAGAGAAGGTGAATTTTTGAATATTGGTGAAGACTCAAAATTATCAAAAAATTCATAATTATCAAAAAGATTGAAATTTTGAAAAGATAAAATTTTGGAAAAAGTCGAAATTTTGAGTAGTTCAAATTTAAAATAAAAACTCACTGTTTTTTAAAGTTGAAGATTTAATTGGAAATGTTCAAACAAAAATTATAAATAATATTTTGAAAAAAGTTCGGACTTTTTAAAAAAAAGTCAAGTTTTCAAAAAGAGTCGAAATTTTGAAAAAAAAGTCGATCTTTTGAAATGGAATCGAAATTTTTAGAAAAATTCGAAATTGAGTTGAAAATTTCAAAATAAGGTTTTACGAAATGTCTCACTTAAAAGAAAAGTCAAAATTTTCAAATAAAGGATCGATAGTTTGCCAAGAATGTCGAAATTTTAAAAATAGTTTAAATTAAAAAAATAGTCGAAATTTTTAAGTTTTCCAAACATTGTTAATTTTGATAAATGGCTAAAATTTTAAAAAATTCGAATATTTGAAAAAACCGAAATTTTCAACAAAGTGGTACTTTAGAAAAGTGCAGATTTAAGAAAAGGCTACAATTTTCAAAAAAAGGCCAACATTTTTTGACACTTTGATCTTTCTAAATTTTGAGAAATATACGAAATATATGGAAAATTTAAGGATAAGGCAAAAATTTTCAAAAACTTTAAAATTCCAAAAGAAATCAAAATTTTGAAAATTAAGAAATTTTTAAACAAATAGATCGAAAATTTATAGTCGAAATTAAAAAAAAAATATATCAAAACTTTGAAAAAATAGACACATTCAAAAGAAATTTTTGGTAGTTAAAATTTTGAAGCAAAGTTAAAGATTTTTTAAAAAAAGATTGAAATTTTACGTCAACAAAATAAAAATTTTGAAAAAATGTTAAACGTCAAAGTTAAAGATTTTTTAAAAAAAGATTGAAATTTTAGGTCAAAAATAAAAATTTTGAAAAAATGTTAAACGTCAAGATTTAAAAAAAACGAAATTTCAAAAAAAAATCAAAAATTAAAAAGTTGTAAAAATACAAAAATAGTCGAAAATGTGAAAAAGTCAACAATTTATAAAATTTCTCCATTTCAAAAGATCGAAACTTTGTAAAAAAGTCGAAATTTTGAAAAATGGTTGACATTAAAAAAAATCGAAATTTTTAATAAAAAATACTAAAATTTTTCAAAAAAAATTATGAAATTTTGAAATTTTAAAAAAGATCTAAAATTTAAAAAGTCAGAAGTCTAGTTTTAAGAAATGTACTTAATTTTCAAAAAAAAAATACAAAAAAAAACAAAACACCGAAAAGTGTCGAAAATAGAGATATTTTTAAAAAAGTATACACAGAGTTTCAGAAAAGTCAATACTTAAAAATGAATTAAAGTTGAAATTATAAGAAAAAAGTCTAAATTTTGGAATGCAATCGAAATTTGAAAAAAAAATCCGGTCTTTCAAAAAACGCGACATTATTCAAAAATTTTCATTGTAAAGTTTTCTAAGAAATCTAAAATTCAATTCTCAAAATTGCGGCCCGAATTTTCAAATTACAAATTTTCTAGAAGTCATTAATTTTAAAGTTCAGCGGGAGTCTACTGTACGTGTTTCGTGCTTTACTTGAAAATTGCACATTTTTATAATTTCAGATTTTGCTGAGAATCAAGAATTATTGTATTATACTAAATTTTATTTTTTAAATTTTAGGTTTTTCTCAAAAGTTGAAATTTATTCCTAAAATTTTGAGTCTAATTTTAATCCCCAAATCTTTGGTTTTAAAAACTTATTTGCAAAATTCGAATTTTTCAAACAATCCAATTTTTTGGAAATCTTAACTTTTTATTGAAAAGTTTAACTTTTTATGAAAATGTAGAGTTTTCTTAATTTCGATTATTAAAAATTTTGATATTTCATCAAAATTCGTCTGTATTTCAAAATTTCAATTTTTTTGAAAATTTTGTTTTTTTTTAAAATTGCGAATTCTTTTAAAAATATTGACTTTTTTGAAAATTAGTAGGACTTTAAAAATATTGACATTTTTAAAATTTCTTTAGTTTTGAAAATTCAAAAACTTGTAAATTTTATGAATATTTCGCTTTGTCATAAAAACCTTGGAATTTTTTTTTTGAAAATTTGGGCGTCCTTTTAGGTTCTCGATTATTTTTTTCTTTAAATTTTTGACCATTTCAAAATTTTAACCTTTTTGAAAATTTAGTTTTTTCAAATCACATAATTCTTTAAAATTTCACTTATTTTTAAAATTTTTGGCTTTTTC
Organism: Dastarcus helophoroides; assembly: GCA_028583605.1. Classification (NCBI taxonomy): domain Eukaryota; kingdom Metazoa; phylum Arthropoda; class Insecta; order Coleoptera; family Bothrideridae; genus Dastarcus; species Dastarcus helophoroides. Next base: position 6,596,809 of record CM053334.1, on the reverse strand, counting down.
TCAAAATTTCGATTTTTTTTTCAAAATTACGTTTTAAAAAAAAATTAAAATTTTCTTGCAAATTTTACCATCGTTTGAAAATTTTGGCGTTTTCAATTTTCGACATTATTTCAAAATTTTGTCCTTTTTGAAATTTTAACTATTTTTAAAAATCTCTACCTTGTTTGAAAATTTTTGCTTTGTTCAAAATTATAATTTATTTTCAAATTAAGTTAGTACAACTTAAACATTTCGTGTTTTTTTTAATTTGGATTTTTTCAAACCTTTTTTAAAATGTTGTCTTAAAATTGTTTACTATTTTCTAAAATTGCGACTCTTTCGAATCGAATTTTCCAGAATTTCGACATTTTGGAAATCATTTTATTCAAAATTTTAATTTTTTTGAAAATGTCAATATTTTTCTAAATTTCGACTATCAAAATTATCAGTTAAAATTTCGAACTCTTTCTATTTTAAAAAATTTCGAATTCTTTTGACAAAATTTTCAAAATTCCATATTTCTTCATAACCTCGCTTTTTCAAAAATTCCGACTTTTATAAAGCTTGGCATTTTTGCAAAATTTTGTCTGACTTTTTTAAAAAAGAATTTTATCAAAATTTCGACTATTTTGAAAAAGTTAAATTTTTTAAAAACACTTCAACATTTTTCAAAATTTAGCCTTTTTATAAAATTTTCGAAGTTATTTGCATTTAAAAATTTTACCCTTTTTTAAAATTTCGACATTTTTAAAATTCATTTATTTTTCAAAATTCCAAAATTTTGCCTCAAAACAAGTTTTCTTTTTATAATCTTTATTTTTTTCTTCAGATTTGAACCGTTCTTACAAAATCGGAGTTTAACTTTAAATTTTTGTCGAAAATTTGAGCATTTTTACAAATATTTGGGATTAAAGTGGGAATTTTTAACATTTTGAATTTAATTTTTTAATGTTAAAATTTTTTCTTTAATGTTGGGCTGTAATCTCGAAATGTCTACTTTTTTTTTGAAAATTTTAATCTTGAAACCTAATCTTTAGTTCAAAACACGTAGATTTTGAGTTCTAAGTTAAATTTTGGGGGAAAAACAAATAAAATATATATATATATATATATATATATATATATATAGATTTAAATTCAGAAGGAAAAGAATTGTTATGATATTTGATAGCAAATACTACTAATTAAAGAAATTTGGGGTAAAAAAGCCATCAATTAAAAAAAATGTATTAGAAACATCGAGTTTAAAGCGGAAAAATTGACTTTTTTCTCGAAATTTCAAGAAAAAAGTCGAAAGTTTCGAGCTAAGCCCTAGTCGAAATTTCGATATTAAAGTCGAAATTTTGAGTTTAATCTCAGAATTTCTAGAAAAAAGTTGAAATTTTGAGATTAAAGGCGAAATTTCGAGAAAAAAGTGGAATTTTCAAGAGAAAAGTCAAAATTTTGAAATTAAAGTCGAAATTTTAATTTTAATTTTGAAACTTTGAGGAAAAAGTTGAAATCTTAACGTTAAACTCGAAGTTTCTAAAAGGATATCAACTGAAAAAGCTTCAGTTGATATCCTTTCCACACCTTCGTAATTTTGGCGTCTTAAACCCGCAATTAAATATTTGAAAAACATCGGAAAAGCATCGATGTATCGTCACCTAATACCGATGTTTGAGACCTCGATGTTTGATTTAAAAAAATATCTATGTTCAAACATCGATGCTCTTTTGAATGATGTTACATCTCTAGATATATCCAACTCGAATGCTAACAAATGTTCCAACAAATAAGTACTAAAGAATCAACAGACGTCAAGCGTGTGACTCTCAGTACTAACCCCACCTATTGATCCAGAGAGAAACTATGGCCATCGCCAATAATGTCGTGTGTTCAAAAACTTCGACTTTTAAAAATTCGGTTTTTTATGTAATTTTAACTTTTATTTGAAAAATGCGACATTTCCACATTATTCAAAATTTCGACTTTTTCCAAAAGCTGGATTTTTCAAAATTTCAGCCTTTTTTTAGAATTTCGACTTTTTATGAAAATATCGACCTTTTGTCCAAATTAGACTTATCAAAGATTTGACATTTTTTAGAATTTGAATTTTATAATTTTTTCAAAATTTTGAATTTTGTAAAAGATTTGCCTTTTCATTAAAAACCTTGAATTTTTTCTTTACATTGCTAACAAATTAGAGATTGAAATAACTTTTTTGATTTTAAAGTTGACATTTTGAAAAGTTAGAAATTTCAAAAAATATAAGCTACATTTTAAGATTAAAGTTATTTAATTTAAGTTCAAAATTTCGAGAACCAAGTTCAAAACTAGAAAAAGGCTTTTTGAAATCAAATAATGGTTTTAGAATTAGTGAATTTTATGAAAAAAAAAACTGCTTATATTAGGTGGCAAAAAATTCCCAGGATTTTTGGTTTGATCTCAGCATTTTCCGACTTCAAATTCAATTATTTAACTTTATTCTCAAAATGTGGGATTTTAAACAAAAAAATTTAAAAACTTCAATAGAAAAATATTAATTATTTTAGCATGAAATTAAAAAAGGCAAGCTTTCAGGAAAAAATTGTAAAAAGATATAAAAAAAGGATTTCAAATATAATTTTTTCTCAAAATGATGACTTTTCTTGACTGTTCTAAAGGAAAAATCGAAATTTCCAAAGTAAAATCAACATTTAAAAAAAAATCATAATCATAAATTTAAAATTACAAAATTTAAAAATTAAATTGAAATATTTTTGATTGTTTTAATCAATTTCGTGCCTACATTCTTTTTCAAAATCATTGCAGAGAAAACTAGATTTGGAGGTAAAAGTCGAAGTTTGCGAAAACGGAAACATTTTCATGCTTAACCTTGGGTTTTAAAAATTTCGAAAAACAATTCTGGTAATTTCGGTGTATAAAGATTTGTTGTTAATTAGTTAGCAATATTTTGCTCTGGCCAGTCATTGCACCCACTGAGCATATGTAACAAGTATGTGTTGACCTATAAAGACTTAAACCATTGAGTATCTCTCTGAAGATGGCAGCTTGGCTGTCGAAAAGAGCAACCTTTGTTTTGTTTTTTAATCTTTCTTGGTTTCAGGGGACAAGATTTGTATTTCAATTTTTAAAGTGACTAGTGTAAACGCACCGTAAGTGTAATGAAGTCAACCTTCCCAAAGATTTGAATCTCCTACACAACTGGGTCATGCATCTGCTTAGTCCTAGCAATAGAAATTCTGTTTTTCAATTTTTAAACCATTTGCTAATAAGGACCGCCTTGGTAGAAAGGGCATATGGATTAATTGCTCCTTTTTCAAATTTTTTCGATTTTTTTGTTTTTATTAAAGCTTACGATTACGTGGTAAAAATTATAACTTAGAAAACCTGTAGAGATCTAAATCATACTTCAATGGAAAATTCGCTGAAATTCTTTTTAAAGCAATCTTCATTACGAAATTCAACATCGGGCCCGCATAGTTGCAAAGTGTAGAACGACAACCCTCGAAAGAATACTAACTCTTTGACAACTTCATCCAAGTTGTAATCATGGGGATCACCGTATAATCTACAAGACGAAATTCTTGACCTGCCAGAGATCTACGATCTCGTCTGAATATTACCTATCAGTGAGGTCAGCAATGTGTTTCTGGTTGTCTGTTTCACATACGAATATAGAAGGAAAATGTGTATCCCATTCGAGATAGTTTGTGTCCACGACGAAACTGATGGCATTATTTTGGAAGTCGTACATCGCCGATTGAATTAAAAATGCTGAGGCTATCCAGCTGAGGCTGCAGCAGATTACCCAAAATGCCCTAAAATTAATGTTGTAAGAAGTAACTGTCATGACCATGATTCTAATATAGCAGCTTACATTTACAAAATAATATACAATTAAAAATCGCTTGTAAATTTGAAAAATAGAAATTTGATTGGACAAATAAAACTGTTATCTAATACCAAAATAATTCCAAAGTTTTTACATTAAAGTGAGGACTTTTCAGTCATCATTTGCTCAGTGGCTGTATACTAATTTTAGAATTAACGTTTTCAAAAGTAAACAGTTTCGTTTATTTGTATATTTATTTAAATATTTTACAAATTCGGCTCTGTAAGTTAAAATAAATTTATTGGACAAGATCCAAAAATGAAAATTAAGACTGATTCTAATTCCTCAGCAATCCGAATTTCGAAATCATCACTGATGTGGGTTACCTATTTAACTGGTAATATCAAACTGGAAAATGTAATTGAGTCCTGAACAGAATAAACAACGTGATTGTGGCAGTATTAATCAATTTTGTATAAACTCGATTACCTACAACATTGATATACTTCTTCCGGGATTGGACCGTGTCAAAGAACTACTAAAAGTGTTCGACGTGTCGCTCACCATCGTAGTGGGCTTCTGCAGGAACAGAGAAACAATAAATGAAAAATAAGTTACAAGGAAATATAAAAAAATAAAAAAAAGGCAAATTTTAAAACATCAGAGCACGGTAACTCAGTATGTCCACCATACCAGAGGCGAAACTCTTCTGGTATGGTATGGTGGATATACTGAGTAACCGTGCTCTGATGTTTTGAAATTGGCGTTTTCATTCTTTCATTTTTGCACATTCCCTTATATTTCCCTTTTTTTATTTATTGTTTCTTTTCTTTGTTCCTCTAGAAGCCCCCTACGATGGTGGGCGAAACGTCGAACACTTTTAGTAGTTCTTTGACACGGTCCAATCCCGGAAGAAGTATATCCTCTACTGAATCTGGCCGTGGAAACCTTCCTTCGTTAACAACATTGATATCTTCAAATGTAATAGGACATTTATTAAAACAACATAACGTCTCACAATAAAGAGCTACCTTTCTGTCCAATGACGATTTTTTTCCACAATGAACTTAAAACCGTGAAATGATGTATTCAATATGTAATGACGCACAAAAGAGAGTTTTTCTGCCATGTTTCCGTACTCGAGAATCAGAAAGTCCTTATAAAAGGGGTCGAATAACAAAAGCCTTTCAGTATCTGTTATATAAAGTAGGTAACTTTGGTCATTAGCCAAACAATGAATGTGAGGTATATCAGATTGTAATTTGATTACGAGCTATAATGTCATCAATAATAAAATTTGTAATTAGCTGCTTTATATGTAGTTGACTACCACATTGTGCTTACCATTCTTGAAAAATAAGGTGACATGACTTCAGTACATGTCAAAAGATTAGATACATAATTTATGAAATTTTATAATAAGTCGATCAAATCCTTACTAATAAATAGAGCCTGGAAGTGGTGGCATTTGCCATTTGCTATTTTTGCAATTTTCAGGATATCTTTTTTATGTTCAATCCACTCGCAAAGAATAACCCTATTATGCTTTCAATTCACCTCGAGTAGGACGCGAGAGCAAGGATTGATCGCGATGAATCGCCTTCTTAAACAAGGCTAGGTTGTAATTTTTGGGGAAAATTCCGTTAGGCAACGAGTTCCATAGCTTGGAAGTTCTATAGAAAAAAGAATCTCCGTAGACAGAAGTCCTCACTGTGTCAAGCTGGACCGCACAGGAATTTGCTGTCTCCGACTGTCTTGTATGCCTCAAAAAACTTGTCCTTGGGGGATCAATCCTATTAGTTCCTGTGAGCACTTTTAGAAAAGAGATCAATTACCAACCGTCCGCCGGTGCTCTAGTGTTTCGAGAGAATCGGTCAAACTCTCGTCATCAATTAGGTGAATCGCTCTTCTTTGACCTGAATCCAGCAGAGCTAAAGTGTGCTTTAGAGCTAAACTCCAAACATGAAAGCAGTTGACCTAACTTGAGCTTTGATAGTGTGAGTAACTGAGGTGATGTGAAGTACTTTTTAGCTCTAAACATAAAGCGTAGTTTCTGAGAAACGAATTTGGCAATGGTCGGCCCAAGAGAAGTTAGTGCTCGCATTAGCTCCTAGCATAGACAGATTAAATTCCATCGAGTTGATTTTACTGTTCATGAGTATGTTTGTTGCATTATCTCTTGATGTTTTCTGAGAGAAAATCGCGGCCTGAGTTTTTGAGGTATTGAAGTCGACTAGATTTTTCTTAACCCGTTCTAGAATGATTTTGAGATCCCCATCAATCATCTGTATCTGCTGTTCCCTTAGTCAATCTGAAGCAGCGACGGATTATGGTTTGTTGAAGAAAAAAGATGACACCAGGCTACTATCATTTGCGTAACTGTATGTCGGATTGGAAGTCGAAGTCGAGAGATCATTTATGTGTAACAGAAACATAGTAGAAGACAGGACACACCCCTGAAAGAGACCTGGAGAAATCAAGAAGAAAACTGGATATTAAATGACAGGAGGAAGACCATAGGATCGGTTCCAGAATCTGTCGAGGGCCTTTGAGATATCCAACGCCACAATCCTAGCATCACCATGTTTTTCCATAACTGAGTTACAAATATGCGTAACATATGTCAATAGAACGCTAGTTGAGCGTTGTTGTCTGAAACCGTATTGCCGTCCGATATGATTCTATTCTTCTCCAGATACTTGAGAATCTCGATGTTGATAACATTTTTCATTTTTTTATGGAATTTACTGGTCCTTGGTTATCTTCAAAAATTGAAATACAAAACTGCTCCCCTGAAACCAAGAAAGATTAAAAAACACAACAAAAGTTGCTCTAACTCGTTTCGACAGCCAAGCTATCACCTTCAGAGAGATACTACTATCTATACTAGTATATCTCTGAAGATGATAGCTTGGCTTTCAAAACGCGTTAGAGCAACCTTTGTTGTGTTTTTAAAGGTAAATAACTCTCTTATAAAACGTTGTATCTCTAAGGAAACATGGTGTGAATTAACCCTAATCGCATATTCACAAAATATGAAAGGCTGGCAGATAAAAATGTCATAAATGACAGGTTGGAATTTTCGCGCTATGAAAGAGCTGAAATATGGCGGAAGAGTGTCACACTCTTATTAGAGACTCTCTACAATCTTTATTTTGACAGCCTTCTCTTAGGTTCTTGAACTATTTTCATAAAAGTAGGCATCTGCATTATCGATTTTAGTAATATTACGTTATCGCCTTAGAATCTAAACTGAAAATTAATTTCAAATGTCATTTAGTTGTTTTGAAGCTTCCGTTCAATTGCATTGCATTTACGAAGTCGCGGACAACAGTTAGTGCATAATATATTGTCACTATCAATTCTACTAAAACTATAATTGAAATTCATTTGCGAATAATATAGAATTTTATGCAAAATAGCCAATTTCCTAAAGAATGATGTGTTCTAATTTTCCTAGGAAGTTTAAAATATTTGAAATAGTCTACGAGTATCGACGTCAACAGTGATTATCCAAATATTTTGTTTCCAAGGATAATTCGAAATAAGTCATCGTCAAAGAATGTTCAGTGCAGTAATGAAGTAAAAGATAAGTTAAAAATTCCTTTGAAATGCTTTAAAGTTAGTGTTAATTTGATGTCAGCTTAACATGGATGCTAATATCATTATCCTTATTGGTATCCTAATATTTCCTTTGGGTAAACTATTATTTGTAATATTTGTCTACATTTCTGCAGTTTAATTTTAAAGGCGCACAAAAAAGAACCACCCATACATTTTTGATAACCAACCCATGAAAAATCAAGCACCAGAATCGAAATTAGACATTTTATAGATTCTAATTTTGACTCCATTAAATTTTCAGGGGATGGAACGAAGAAACCAGTCTCTCATTTTCACGAAAACCACGTCAATAAAAATAACATTCACAAGCAAACTTTTTTAAACCAGCCAAGCAGATTAATTCCAGCGATGCGCAAGAATATGCAATCCGGGTGTTCCGGACTATCCAAATGAAGATTATCCTGATCCAGGAAACTGTTTTATTCTAGGTGAGGCAAAATCCTTTTTCCAGTATGGAGAGTGTATATTGATAATAAGTTGTGAATGTATTTGCGTATCTGTGCTATAACATGAGTGATCCCTAGACTGTTTTTTTTAATAATTACATAGAATGTTCAGATTTTTCGTAAAGCCTGTTATTATAATATTTTACTTATTTCTAAGGGTGCGTTCAGATTAGACACTTTATACCCTACATTTCTCTCTGGCATAAGTGTCAACTATCATAAGGGAAGCTATCCGAGACTTATCTATAGAGCTGGGAGGAGATAGCTTCTCTTAGGATAGTTGACACTTATGTCAAAGAGAAAAAATATTTTAGGTCAGAGAGAAGTGAACGGAATAAAGTGTCTAGTTTGGTGGAACAGACTGGTCCTTGGTTATCTTCAAAAATTGAAATACAAATTTTGCCCCCTGTTTCTCTCTGAAGATGACAGCTTGGCTGTCAAAACGCGTTAGCGCAACCTTTGTTGTGTTTTTTAATCTTTCTTGGTTTCAGGGGACAAGATTTGTATTTCAATTTTTAAAGTGTCTAGTGTAAACGCACGGTAAGTGTAATGAAGTCAACCTTCCCAAAGATTTGAATCTCCTACATAACTGGGTCATGCATCTGCTTAGTCCTAGCAATAGAATTTCTGTTTCTTTCTGCTGTTTCGTTTCAATATGTACAGTTTTTGCTGTCTACCTTTGGTATCTTCTAAAGATGATTCATCAGTGAGTGTGCAGCTTTTAAATAACTAGCCGTCAATGAAAGTGTTGATCCTTTAGAAAATTTTAACGTTTGAGCTTGTCTTCTTCTATCTTTATTTCTGCATCCTACTCTCGGTACTCCAGAGGGATTACCCTTGGCGAGTGGATTAAACTTTAAAAAAAGAGGTAAACTTAACAACCAAAAAACAAATAATAAACAATTACGAGCGAAGCAAAAAGCACCATTTTATTGGATATTTATCAATCACCTTCTGCAAGCATACCTCATCATACATATTTATTATAGGTGATCGGATATACATGAGGGATCACTCCAGGAAAAAATTCAACAGCAAACCCCTAAAGAAGACTAAAGAAGGAAAATACAAGGCTGTGATCTTTAGACAAAACTACGGCTACAGTAGTTGTAGAATTATCTGTTTACCATTAACTCCTAATTTTTTCCCGCAACGACCACCGGCAATAATTCCATACGACCCGGATATTCCACACGTTCCTATAATTCCCGATTCAACTAGACCATGTAAGCAATACTTCCATAAAATTTTAGCGCATCTACAAAATAAATAATTTAAGCTAAAAAGACAACCAAAAAACCATGGAGTAAACCTGGAAAACCATCCCGAGCTACCACTAGGAGACCGCAGATTACAACAAGCAAACCAATAATTATTACTACTCAGCTTGCTACATCGACTTTCAAGAATGTTATTACTTCTACAGAGAAGGCGGGCAATAGCTCATCCGAAGAATCGAGTGGAAGTTCAAGCGAAGGAGACGATTTTTCCTAATAATGACACGGCGGTTGAAATTACGATGCTTCCTCCGGAAAATAATGGAAAAGTATCAACTATTACGCCTTCTGAAATCATCTCGACAGTTTCAGCGCCAACCGGAAGGCATGTAACAAAAAGTTAAACAATAAAGTCGAAATGTTTCATAATTTAAATGTGCTACTTTTAGGACGAAAAGGGAAGCTTAAGTCAAAAGTGTATAAGAAGGGTCATAGTGGACACAGTCCTATGTAGTTATTAAGACGTTTTGTAAATTACTACGTAATATATTTTGAGAATTTCTCTATCTTTTGGTATTTTGTGATACATGAAATCTGACAATTAAATTCCTCTATAAACAAAAATTTAATAAGTGTATTCCAACAATATTATGATGTTTAATATAACTTGATGATACATATCACGGGGGTGGTCTGAAAAGTTTCCAACCTTAATATGAAGATGGCAGAATTCATTAATAAAAGCTAGGGAGCGTAGTTGTGCATCTTTTGACAGATACCAAAATTTCAGCCATTTTGGACGTGCAATTGTTATTTGACAATCGTTTGAGTGAGTTGATGTGAGTGTTTTTGTAAAAATGGGAGAAATCGAGTATCGAGCTGACATTAAATATTTATTTTTGAAAGACAATACGTCTACGCAAATCAAAGATGAGTTAGACTCTGTGTATGAAGACTATGCACTATCATTTACTACACTGAAATTTTGGACAGTTAAATTTAAACATGGACATACCAGCTTGAGAGACGATGAACTTTCGGGATGTCCAAAAGCTGCAACCACTGACAATAACACATATATGTAATATTTCTATATGGCCAGTTCCTCGTTTCTTATGAGAAAGACTTCTCTTTCTTGCTGACCTTCACACGCATTAATGAGTCGCAATGCGCAGGTGTTACAAATCATCTGTGCATGGCCAAAGTCAGCTGTGCACGGCCAAACATAAACACCCGTTTAACTCGCGCGTAGCGATTGGTTCATTTCGTTCAATTCATGCGCAATACTCGCCATTTATCCATGTTCTATCTTTATCGGATTTGGTTGGAACAAACTCGTGAAGAGAATAGGGAGCTGGCCATATAGAAATATTACATATATGCAATAACATCGCTAAAGTTTACCAAATGGAGCTAAACGACAGTCGAATTTAAGTGAGAGAGATAGCTATAGATATGTCCGAAGAACGTGTTTGTCACAGGATTCAGGCATGAGAAAGCTGTCCGCGCGTTGGGTGGTTCGTTTGCTCACGTTATTCCAAAAACGTATTCCAATGAACATTTCCAATGCTTTGTTGGCAAAGTTTAGGCGCAATAAATCAGAGCTTTGGCGCCGATTAATTACTGTAGATGAAACTTGGGTACACCAGTATATGCCTGAAACAAAAATACATTCAAAACAGTGCACAGCGAAGGAGGATTTGGCTCCAAAAAAAGCAATAACTATTTTTTTAGGCTGGGAGAGTGATGGAGCCTGTTTTTTTGGAATAATCATGGAGTTCTCTTAGTTGATTATCTTCAATCAGGAAAAACCATTACAGGAGCATACTATGCATCATTACTTGACAAGCTGAAGGCAAAAATTGCGGAAGAAACGGCCACATTTGCAGAAAAAGAAAATCCTGTTTTACCAAGACAATGCGCCATCTGTCACCTCCGCGGTTACTGTGGTGAAATTCCACGAATTACGGTTTGAACTGCTTGACTATCCTCTTTACAGACCAGATCTAGCCCCAAGCGACTTCCTTTTGTTCCCTCATCTACAAATTGCGCTCGGAGGACAGATTTTCGTCAAATGAGGAGGCAATCACTTTCGTGAACAATTATTTTGTGGAGAAAAACGTCGAGTACTATTTGCGTTAAAGAGATGGCAGCATCGCAAATGTCTAGACGAACAAGGAGATTATGTAGAAAAATAAAAAAAATCAAAGAAAAATCTCTTCTATCTCTTGTGAGGTCGGAAACTTCCCAGATCACCCTCGTAGTTGTTAACAGTTTTGTAAAAATAAATTTCTGAGGCAGTTTTACATAATTTACCAAAATTATAACTCCTTGACTCATCACGAATGAGAGAATTACGATATGCTATGTAGGTTTTCCCGAAAAAATTGACAATTTTTAAATATTCTTTCACCATTGATCATCCTCTAATAAGACCATAAATTCTGTTTCCAGTTTTCCACAATTTTGGAAAAAAGTTGTCAAACCTTGTTATAATGCACAACAGTGCCGTAGCGAGCTTTTAAAAGTCCCTGTGCAAAATGTTAAATCGAGGCCTTAATAACAAGAAACAAAATATTTTTCATGAGCAAAATTACAAAAAATATTTTTAATGACTAAAAAAATGTCTTTCATCAAATTGTCGCTTTTTTTTGATTCATAACTCGTTTTGTTGAAAGTAAAAAAGTTGAAATTAAAATAGAAGAAAATTTAGACAAAAGTCGACATTTCGAATTTGCAGTTTAAATTTTGGACTGAAAGTAAAATTGTCAGTTTAAATCTAAAATTCTGCAAAAAAATAAATACACAAAATTTTGTTTAATCATTTTATTTAACATTTCTACGACCAGTTTGGAAATATTTAAATTTTTATCGTTTGTTGACAACATTCCAAAACAGTTTTTGAAATATGACTACGTGATATCTAAATTTATTTAAAACGTCCACCATAAAGAATACACAAAATTTATTGAAAAAAAATTATCTAAATTTCGAATTTAAATTCAACATTTTTGTCTAATTTCGATATTTGATGGAAATTTTGAAGTTTCAAGCTGGAAAGCCGAAAATTGAAGAGAAACGGAATTTTCCAATTATATTTTTAGTTATACTTTTTTTTTCAGATTTTGAATAAGTCGTTACCATTGCAATAAAAGTTGAAATTTACCTTCGATATGAAAATTTTTTTAATAGTTTTGAATTTGATTATAACTTAGAGCTTGAAAATCGAAATTTTAAGAAAAAATTCAATATTTGGGTTTAACGCTAAAATTTGGAATTTGGTATTAAAATTTCGCGTGTAACACAGACATTTCAGACTTCTTTTTCAAAATTGTTGCTTCTCAAAATTTTGAATCATGATTCCTTGTGTCATGAGTTGTCGACGTTATTCTCAAAATCTATATATTTTTTATAATCAGTTTAAATAATATATTTCTTATAATCAATTTGAAGTCGAAGAGAACCCCTAAAAATCAAAAATCCAAAATATTCGGATTTAGCCTTGATATTTCCCAATTTTAAATTAAGGCTTGAAAACTGAAGAATTTTTGGAAATGTTGACAATTCCTAAAATGTCCACTTTTTCTTTTTAGAATTTCGAGGGAAACAAATTAATATTTTTAAGAAGAAAAACAAACACATTTGGGGTTTTTTTATACCATTTTTCGTTTTTTTTTTCAACTATTTTTGGATGTTTGTTTTTCATAAATCAGAGTTTGAATTTGAAAATTAGGTTTTCTTTAAATATCAATCTTTTCAATCTAGTCAGTTTAAATAAGTTTTAAATAAGTTTTAAATTTCTATGTTTCATGACATTTTGTTTAAAACTCAATTTTTGTAATAAAGTTCGAAATTCCAATCTCCTGGAACATGCTATTTTCTAAAATAATTTAATTCCAAAACTTTTTTATTTTAGAAAATGGTTGTAAAATTTGAATTTAAAAACTTGAAATACAGAACTTGTCCCCTGAAACCAAGAAATATTAAAAAACACAACAAAGGTTGCTCTAACGCGTTTCAACAGCTAAGCTGTCATCTTCAGAGAGATACTGAATTTAAAGTTATTTTTTTTAGTTTAACTCGACATCTGAAAATTTCAAAAATTCAATTTTGAATCAATTTCATTTACTGAAATAAATTTTCTTTTCATTAAACTGCGTTTCAAATTTAGCTTCGAAAATGCTGCAAATTTTTTTAATAAACTCTGTCAAATTCTGTAATTTGTTTTGGTGGAACGGACCAGTCTTTGGTTATCTTTAAAAATTGAAATAAAAATCTTGTCCCCCGAAACCAAGAAAGATTAAAAAACACAACAAAGGTTGCTCTAACGCGTTTCGATAGCCAAGCTATCATCTTCAGAGAGTTGCTTCCAATGTTTTACATGGTTTTGTTTACGCTAAAATAATTACTCTAATTCTAAGAAATTTGACTTTTCTTGAGATTTCGACTTAAGCCTCGAAGATGCAATTTTTTTCGGTTTGTTTTGAATTTAGAATTCAAAATTAAGTGTTTTGTAAAATATTGTTTTTTTTAAAATACTCCTGATTTAACCTCGAAAGTTCGTCATCTTGCTCTTTGAACTTTTGGGTCAAAAATCGATTTTTGTATGTTTTTTTCAACATTTTAAGTTTCTTCATAAACTTTTTGGCTGCAGCTGAAATTTTTCGTAAAATTTCGTCTTTAAAGTTGAAATTTCGTTGCGTTAGAGCAACTGTTGTTATATTTTTTAATCTTTCTTAGTTTCGGGGGACAATCTTTCTTAGTTTCGGGGGACAATCAATTTTTGAAGATAACCAGGGACAAGTCCGTTCCAAGCTGTCATCTTCAGAGAGATACTATCTCTCTGTTGTTTATTTTAAATGTTAAATTTTGTTTCAACTAGACTGGAAATTTCGAAAGGTTTTTAGACTTTGAATTAAAAATTTGAAATTTTTTCTGAAAATTGGAAAAAACTTTGATTTTGAAGAAAAAAAATTAATATTTCTAGTATAAAGCCAAACTTCTAGAAAATGTCAACTTCTAAAATAACTTTCCTAAATTTGTACATATTTGTTTCAAAATTTTTCTTTAAAGTCGAAATTAGGTAATTATGAAAAATTTCTACTATATACATTTTTTAATTTTACCTTTAGTCTCAAGTTTATTTTAAGTTTAAAATGTCGAGTTTAATCTCGAAATTTCGACTTAAAGCTTAAAATGTTAACTTTCATCGTAAAATTTCATATCTTTCCGGGGGAATTTTCAAAAACTTCGAAACTTTATATCTAGTTGAAATCGAAAATTCCAAATTTAAGGTCGAAATAAAAAAATGGAAAGTTTAGAGGAAAAGTTAATTTTGAGAAAAACTGGACATTTTGAAAATGTAACCTTTTTTTAATATCGGACGTTTTTCATTTCTCTTTTTACTTTAACATTCAGTCTGCTTTAGTGCCAAAAATTTTCTTTAAATTTTATGTTTGTTTTTCTAAAAAGGAATCTATTTCCAAAATTACAAATATAAATTTCGATTCTTTCGGTATTTAATTTTAGTATTGGGCATGATTTTCATAATCGAATGAATCGAAATAATCGCTTGGGGTAATCGAACGATCATTCGAATGATGGATTATCAATAAAATGTTTCATTATGTCTTTGCCCAGAATTTTCAAAAAATTCGAAACTTTATATCTAGTTGAAGTCGAAATTTCGAATCTAAGGTCAAAATTTGAAAAAATGGAAAGTTTAGAGGAAAACTTAATTTTGAGATAAACTGGACATTTCGAAAATGTAACCTTTTTTAACATCGGACTTTTTTCAATTATCTTTTTACTTTAACATTCAAATGTCTGATTTGATGCCAGAAATTTTCTTTAAAATTCATGTTTGTTTTTCTAAAAAGGAATATGTTTTCAAAATTACAAAATATAAATTTCGATTCATTGGGTATTTAATTTTAGTGTTGGGCATAATCGACATATTTTCATAATCGAATGAATCGAAATAATCGCTTGGGATAATCGAATGATCATTCGAATGATGGATTATCAACGAAATGTTCCATTATGTCCTTACCAAAAATTCGGGATGTTATTTGTATTTTATTTCGAGTTTCATTTCGGGACCCCAAAATAATAAATAATTCCTAAAACTTCTTGTACGGTTTTTCAGTATTGCTTTTTTGTTTAATTCTTACAGGTGTAGAAAAGAGTAAGTGAAGAAATGGCGTCATATTTCGGAATATGGAATATGAATACTGAATCATATCTCGTTTCGCACATCTCATAATCGCTTTCGGTACGAATATGCTATATTTCGGAATATGAATACTTTAAATACTGAATGAATACTCATAACTTATGTATTCGAAAGATAATTCATACTCCATTGCACTCATAATCGCTTTAAAATGAATGATCGCTTTCAGCGGAAGTGCGCAATTGCATCAGGTTCTTGAATCATTTTTTACCTCTCAGTCATTTTGAAATGTGGAATATCACTCACAATCGAAATAATCGTATTGAAATAAATGCTCTCTAAGTAGATAGGAACTGCGTAGTGGGTGTTGCGCTATTGATTGGAATATTTGGAATATGATACATCATTTCTTATTTGCAATCATCGAATGATCGAAATATTTCGATTATGTTACTCATAATCACCCAACACTACTTAATTTAACAAAATTTTATCACATTCGGGTTGTATGCCCTTACAGGGATCCCTGATCTCAATTTAATTTTTATCAATTAAAATGAAAAAAAACATCTTTAACATACTTGGGCTCCCTTAAGCATCGGGCCTTGTGCCAATGCACATATGGCTCTGATGTACAATACACTTGATCTGCTCTCAGAATGCCATTGCGTCACGAACATGCAGTGATGTCAAAAAACTCGTTCTATCCAAATGAATTATCTAAATAATGGATTAAGTAGAGTATTCGTTTCTCAACCTTTTTAATGTCGGACTTCCTAAGACCAAAAAAAAAACTTTTTTAGTATCGTGATTCCCTAAAAACCTAAAATGAAATTTCAAATAACTGGTAACTTAATTATGCAGTAACACTCGATAATAAAAAAGGATTTTTCGTAACAGTTCTTATTTTCTGGACAGATTATGCCTCCTCCTTACCCTTCATATTTAGTGGTAAACACCAGGTTCAGAAATGATGAAATAGAAATGAGCTCGTACGTTTGTCTACTATTAAATTTTCACTAACTTGATTAGTGTAGAATATCATTGCCCGCAACGTTAAAACTTTAAAATAATCTGGTTATTTAAATTTTTGGTCATTTAAATTTTGAAATAGTTTCAAATGTGTTTCAGTGTTGAGTCACAAACAGCGATTGACAAACCAAGATCCAACGCAATCGCCGCTTGGGACAATCCATTACAGATTACCAATCCTTACCAGAAGGTTACTGAGAATTTAAAATTCTGAAAGGAATAACTGCCGAAGAAAAAGCCAATAAAACATGAATAGAAATACTAATACTTTGCAAAGAAGATACAGGGAATATCTAGTGTAGTGTAGTTTGAATTTAACAAATGTCGGAAAAGTTTTGCCGCGTTTTCCATTTGTTGTCATTTCGTTTTTGTGGTGTTTTTGTTATTTCTCTGGATATTTAATAATGTTTATTAAGAAGTAAAAGAGTTGTTTGAAGAATTACAAAAGAAATTTTACATATAAGCCCACGGTTAAATTAGATTAACTATTTTTTTATTTGGAAGCTCTATGTGTGTCTTGATTAATATTCATGTGGATGTTTTGACATGGAAGACCACTAAATGCTTAAACCCAGCAAATTGTATTAAACATTTTGAAATATTTTGAAGAAGCTTTAAGTTGGAAGTATTTACAATAACTGTATCCTACTGATGAGGCCAAGGAAGGCCGAAACCAGTCTAAGTTGTGGTTGTTGATATTTTCAACTTTTAGCACGTTCGCACTGTTTCATTACAAAACATTTAATTGAAATTACTTTTACAATTTTGAAAATTTCGCAATTTGCTTTTTCATTTTTTCTTTTTTTCCTAGAATTTGGATTTTCGTTTTGTCAAAACTTCGTAGTAGGTAAAAGCTCTGTAATGCGCCTACAATAAGTCGAATTTACCAATAATTGGAAAAAAAATATTGGCCAACGCACAATACATTTCATTTTTTATTATTTTATCTAAAAAATGTCATTAACTATCAAGCACCTTACATGGTCTACTTCATATGCAAGAATCTAAATGTCTACTTTATCAGAAATATGGAAAAAATGTCCACGTCGCATTCGAGCGTTATAAAATGCGATTCAACTTTATTTGAATGCATTCAAAAGTCGGCTGTTAAAGCACCAAGCACAACAGAAACGTTTCCAAAAATCAAAGCAACATGTTAGTTCAAATTCTATATATAGGACTTTGTTTTACTTTTACTTCAGCAGGTAATTATTCGGATTATTTATATGTAATCGTTGTTGGTAATTTTTTTTAGCCGGCCACAAACATTTACTATCTCGACATCACGATCCACCAGGACCTGGTTGCGTGTGGGTTTGCAGCAACAATGGTAAGTGCGAATTATTAACTAATTCTCATTTTAAAATTGTATGCGGTCTGTACTTCTACAGAGTGATTAAAATTGATCTACGGTTTCGGAGTTTATATGCGGCCCACATAACCCAACATAACTTAGACCAAAAGTGCTTTCCTCACTCACGCACGGAGAGTTTTGGGATTTATTATTTCCGACGAATTTTCGAAAATCCCTTCTTATTTCTCACGTACATCAAGAAATGAATCTACTGTCTAAACTTCGTGTTACTTACTGACTTCAGTAGTTTTGGCTGTGCGTTTATGATTAGGTTTTTCAGTCGTCGATTTGCAGTTCTTTTTTATAATATTAGTATAGACAATAGTAAAAATGTTAGATTTTGTGGTTTCACGGAGGAAAGAATACTTATCTTAAAAGTTCCGGGCCCTGCATCTCCCTAATGCAGGACGTTTTCGCCGAAATCTCATCCGGCAACTTCAAATGCTCGTCCTAAAACTCGAGCTTCAAGCGAGCACTTGAAGTTGCCGGATGAGACTTCGGCGAAACGTCGTGCATTTGGAGATGCCACTGAATGGATGAAGACCCGGAACTTTCAAAATAAATAGTAATAATAACTAAACCCAATTAAAAATACTAATTAAATGTATTCAATTCATGTCAGTTGGTTGGTTTTACTTGGTATTTATCCTAATATTACGTATTTCAGCCACCGATATTCCCACTGGAGATCCCTCGATAACTGTGACCCCTACACAGCCAGGTATTAATTGCAATAAACTTTTGTGTAGTCTTTTATAACTGGTGAAACTTATTTTCAGGCAGCTTCTAATGAAACGTCTTCCGATGATGACGATCACACTCCCTCAGGACCTGGTAAAAATTTTCGGATTATAGCGTTTATTTCTGAAAACAATTATGTAATAAAACAGTCTGATCAAAATGAACTCGGCACTATTGCTTTCTTATAATCAAAGATACAAATTCGGGTAAATTAGAAAGTTCTGTATTTTTTTACGCTGATTATTATGGTGACACATAAAAAATTGAATTGCGTTTTTGGATTTTATCACAAAGTTACAATTTTTTTAATAGAACACTCTATATTTATATTTTTTATGAACGATAATGGAATAGAATAAAAAGAGTTCCGTATAAGTTTTTTGCCAAGATGAATAATAACGGAGCTATGAGGACGTAAGCGTATATCATAAGAATCCGATAATTGATGGAAAATTAGCTTAGTAGGCTAAGGAAACGAATCTCAACTCTGATATATCCTGTATATAAACCGGGGCTTCGAACCGGAACTGAACCGAAAACCAGAAACAGAAAAAAAAACGTTATTTGTGTCGGAACGAAAATTGGAATCGAACCGAAAAGAAAATATCGGTTTATTTCGGTTCAGTGCAAATTCAAAAGTCCACAGTTAACAAACCCTCCCCCCTTCAACGTCAATTTTATATTTAAAGTCTCGAATTTCAAGCCAATATTTTACTTGACTATTATTATTGGATTGTTCACGAGATTTTTTAAAACTTCGACTTTTTTTTAATTAAAATGTCGAAAATTTGAACTTATTTTTATTTTGTCCCATAAATGTTGGCTTTAAACTTAAAATGTTGATTTTTTCTAGCAATATTGACGTTTATTTTTAAATATTCCGACGTTTATCACTACCATTTAAGTTAGTAACTCTCTGAAGATGATAGCTTGGCTATCTAAATGCGTTAGAGCAACCTCTGTTGTGTTTTTTAATCTTTCTTGGTTTCAAGGGACAAGATTTGTATTTCAACTACCATTTAAATCAAAAATATGTAGAACTTTTGTAAAATAAATTTGGCACATTTTGTTCAATTTTTCTCAAAATTCTGGGTTTACATTTTCAGTTTTTTTCTTATTATTTCAATTGTTATAAAACATTGGTGCCTGATCCATAGTTCCCGAACCACATGTGGTTTGCAGTAACTTTTTATGTGACTCGCGTTGACTATGAAGGAAAAAGGTCTCCCATTTCATTTAACAAATTCATGTCTTCAAACTGAAGTCGAATATTCTGTAATAGAAATTGAAATTTCAATTTTAAAATCGTAAAAAAAATTAAAAAAATTGACCTTAGCGTGAAAAGTTCAAGACAAAAGTCAAAAATTCTAGAAATTATTCGAAATAAATTTATTTAAAAATAAATTAATTTTCAAACTTTAAGTTTAAAACTCGAAATTATCATAAAAAAAGTTTCAAAAGAACTGTAAAATATGTGGAATTTTAAAAATTAAAATTTTAAGCTTTCAATTAATAATTTTATGCAAAACATTTAAAAGATAAACTCTTATAACAAAACTAGTCTCGAATTTTCAATTCTAAAATTTAAACACAAAATTTTGAGAAAATAACGAAATTTTGGAAAAAAAAACTAAAATTTATTCACAAGAATTTAGTTCTAACACGAAATTTCGAGAAAATGGTCTAAATTTTCAGTTTAAATTCGAAATTTCAAGAAAACATTCAAACTTTGAAATTAAGATAACATTTTGAGATTAACAGTTAAAATATCTAAAAAAAGAGTAGATTTCGAGTTTTACATCAAAAATTTAGAAAAAAACACCAAGGTTCAAGTTTAAATTGACAATTTTCAGAAGAAACTTCCCTAAGAAAGTCCTAAAATTTCGTCCTTATTCTCGAATTTTGAGATTAAAGTAAACAATTCGTTGAAATAGCTAAAATTTCAAATTAAAATTGTTGTCCCCTGAAACAAGAAATGATTAAAAAACACAGCAAGGGTTGCTCTAACGCGTTTCGACAGCCAAGTTATCATCTTCAGGGAGATATTGTATCTCTGAAGATGATAGCTTGGCTAACACAACAATGGCTTGGCGAATACAGCAATGGTTGCTCTAACGCGTTTCATCTTCAGAGAGATACTCTGAAGATGATAGCTTGGCTGTCGAATAGGCGTTAGAGCAGCATTTGTTGTGTTTTTCAAACTTTCTTGGTTTCAGGGGACAAGTTTTGTATTTCAATTTTTGAAGATAACCAAGGACCTGTTCGTTCCACCAAAATTTTTGTGAAACGTTTTTCTTTAATGAATGAAACTTTTTTGGAAATTGTGACTTTTTTCCTCGAATTTCAACTTTAACCTTAACATTTTAAACCTAACCACTATGAGAAAAAAAGTTGAAATGTCCAGAGAAGCTTAAAATTAATGAAAATTAATTTCAGTTAATGAGAAATTATAAGAAAAATTCGAACATTTCAGGGAAAACTAGATATTCATAATTTTTTTTACCATAAACTTTCGAGTTTGTATAATGTTAAATTTAAAGTCGGAATTTTGATTTTTTTTTTAATGAATTATGTTTTCCTTTTGATACAAAATTTTAAGAAACCTCAATGTTTTTCGAAGTTTTGGGTTAAAACGAAGTTTTTTATAAATTTGCAGTTTTACCCACGGCGTTAGTAACTTCAAATTTTTACAATCAAAAATATCAGAACTTTTTTGAAATCTATCAAATTTCGAGTTTTCTGTCAAAATGTTCGACTTAAAATTTAAATTTTTACTTTTTTCCGAAAATTTCAACTTTAGAATCAAAATATCGACTTCATTTCGACTTTTATTTTAAACAGTCCGAGTTTTCATGAAATTTTGAGTTAAAACCCAAAATTATTTGAAGCTGAAATTTTTTGATTTGATCTTCTGAGGTCAAAATTTCAAAAACATATTTTTTAAATTTTGCTCCCTAATCGAAAAATTTCAAGCTTTAATAGGTATATTTCGGTCTTCATTATTTACGTAATTTGACTTTAATTCAGGAAATTTCGAATATAAACTCGATATTTTAACTTGCATATCGAATTTTTGACTTTAATCGCCACGTTTATTAATTTTATTTAACATTTCTGTGACCCAGTTTGGAAATATTTAACATATTTAGAGAAAAAAATATCTTTCTGAAGATGATAGCTTGGCTGTCGAAACGTGTTAGAGCAACCCTTGTTGTGTTGTTTAATCTTTCTTGATTTCAGAGGGCAAGATTTATATTTCAATTTTTGAAGATAACCTAAGGACCAGTCCGTTCCACCAAAAAAGTTTTTGTAAAAAAAACTTAAAAGTTTATTAAAGATTTTTATCAATTAAAAGTGCAAACTCGGATTTTCGATGAAATTTGGAATTTTCTACATTTGCTTAAAAAATCAAAGTTTCTAGAAAAATGGAAATCTCATTTAAAGTTTAAATTTTGACAAAAGTTTTTCAATCAAAAGTTGAACTAATTCAAAAAATGTTGATATTTTTCTCTTCAAATTTATGCTGCTTTTACCTTAAAATATAGAACTTCCAATTTGAACTTGTGATCTTCAGAATATAATACAATTTCGAAAAGAGCCTGGAAATGTCTTCTTCAAATTTCCTGAAAACTTCAAAATGTTTAAAAAGAATTCAAAATTTTGATACAGTTTTTGTTAATATATTTGATCTTTTTTTTTAATTTTTACATTTGTCTTAAATTTCATATAAAAGTTGCAATTTTTGTGTTTTTTTTTTCTATTTCGATTTGAAACGCGAAATGTATTTTTCCAAAAATTGTGACTTTTTATGTTTAAATCTAAATCTTAAATTTGAATGTTTAATAGGCCTCTTACGCAGATTTACTAGGAAAAGTTGAAATCTTTATTTGTGAATTTAGTTTGTTTTTTCGAACTTTGATCTTTGATTGAATGGAAATTTAGAGTTCTTTCTAGAACTGTGAAATTGTTGCCCCTAAATTTGAATGTTTTCCTCAAAATATCGAATTGAAACACGAAATTAAAAAGATGTCAAAGTTTAACTTACAATGTCAAAGTTGAACTTACACTTTTAAGAAAGTGGTCAAAATTTAAAAAAAACCTCGAAATTAACGTAAAAAATGTTTTCATTAAATCATAATATTTTGACTCTCAACTGGATTGTTCAAGTATTTTCTCTAAACTTAGAATCTCTAGAATATTGCAAATTAATACTTTTTTTTAATTCTGGATTTTTTGCAAAATTCTGCAATTGCTAGTTTTTTTCCTGAAAATTTCACTTTAAATTCAAATCTAGACGTTTCCTAGAAGTACTAACTCGGTTTTGTATATTATTTTTTAAACATAACTTAAACTTAATGAGTTTTAGCATTTTTAAATAGTTTAAACTCAAAATGTTGTAATACATTCTGATCATAGATATTAAAAGATATTTGCTGCGGTTCATCCTTTGTTTGTCATCACTTCTATCATGATAATGTTTTTTTATTCTATTTATTTTAAAAGTTAGATTACAAACTTACAATTTCCACATTTTCTAAAAAAATTTTACTTCATACTCAAAATTTCAATCTAAATCGAAATTTTAATTGGAATTAATTCCCTACAATTCATGTTTTGTTCTTGAAATTCGGACTTTTGTTTCGAGATTACTTGAAATATTTCCTTTCTTTTAAATAAAAAAATTAAAATTAGTCTCTCGGAGATGGACCGAAAACCGAAACCGAAAAAAACCGTTATTTTTGTCGGAACGAAAACCCGAACTGAACCGATATAATTTTTTTCCAGAACGAAAACCGAAAACGGGAACGAAGATAATAAGGGTTCGAAGCCCTGATATAAACTTGAGTAGATATATCAGGCGAGTTCTAGACCGGAAGTGACGTAATAACTTTGTTAAACTGTCATGCTAGACAAGTACAATTGTACAACTGAAACAACACACAGACAAAATAACATCTATTTTTAGTTCACCAGTTATACTGGAAGTTCCGTCAAGCTTTGAAACTTTAAAGGGCACATTCCTGCATAACATTTAATTTTTAAATTTGTTGTAATATTTGAAGTAAGTTAATTTGTTAGTCATAACGTCTATTCTGTCTATCTCTGATATATGAGATAGAGTTAAAATCTTTTCGAAAACATATCTTTTCCACGGTTTCATTAAAACCCTAGCTAACTCTCAGAAGTGCATGAATAGATCAATAAAATTAGTGCTTTGACTTAATTCTAAATTAACAAACTTTCTTTTTAGGCGGGGGCACCGACGATGATGGTGGATATCACTGCCCGTGTCCGTGCGCGTGTTCATCAACTACCACTTCTTGGCCAACTACTTCTAAAGGTTCCGGTTCCGGTTCAGGATCAGGTAAATCAGTAATCGATGCTAAAATCTGTTCCACACCTAAAGAGTATAATGTTTAATGGTCTTTTAAAGCCAAAAACTAAATTTATAAACTTTTAAATGGCGTTTTTGTTAAAGACTTATTGTTTATCGGTTTTAGTAAGAATACAATACTTAGGATTTAAAAAGATGCCCCAAATGCATTTAGGGATGCTTCTACCAAAGAGATTACCTGTTGTTCACATCTGTGCCAACTAATTTTGTAATTGTGTCCTAGAAATAAGAATTTTAAGATATATGTTTTTCGGGATTGGATCTTGTGATTATTTAACATGGTCCAAGCCCAGGCAATTTGTTTTAAGTATGGCTTCAGAAGCCTTCATGATGAAAACATGAATTGTTTCAGATGAGTCCCACGGGAAGCGGCGAAGATAGGTTGCACAAAGGACATGGCAAACACAACGGGCTTCACGGCAAGCACCTGAAAAATAAACACCACTGTAAATAATAACCACAAGGGAAAAGGTTTACTAAATACGATTAAGTGAAAAACATTTATATATTTTTATTACTTCAGATCATCATGAGCACGACAAGCTCCACCACCTATTGAAGAACGCAAAGGCTCATCAATATAAAGTATATGAGCATGTTAAAGAGGGCGCACAGAAAGCCAGAAACCATCTACATAAAGACAGGAACCACGAACATCAAGTTAATCATTAGAAAACACTTTAGAAAATTGTAGGTGGTGGTAAACCTAATAAATAACTGTGAATCTAATATATTTCTCTAAAAATTCCTTCAAGTATTTTTCCCTGACAAAATCAAGAAGCAATTTACATTTTCATGTCAAAGGGGGCGCACAGAAAGCCAGAAACCGTCTACATAAAGACAGGAACCATGAACATCAAGTTAATCATTAGAAAACACTTTAGAAAATTGTAGGTGGTGGTAAACCTAATAAATAACTGTGAATCTAATATATTTCTCTTAAAATTCCTTCAAGTATTTTTCCCTGACAAAATCAAGAAGCAATTTACATTTTCATGTCAAAGAGGGCGCACAGAAAGCCAGAAACCATCTACATAAAGACAGGAACCATGAACATCAACTTAATCATTAGAAAACACTTTAGCAAATTGCAGGTGATGGTAGACCTAATAAATTAACTTATTTTTCTAATATTTTTCTCTTAAAATTTCTTCAAGTATTTTTCCCTCACAAAATCAAAAAGCAATTTACATTTTCATGCTAAAAATTTTAAAAAATAGTGAATATTAAGATTCTATTGGCACAAATCAGATACATGAACGCAGGCAGTCGATAGTGGGGGATTAAATGTTGGTAGCGCTCTAAGTAAATATTGTACAATGCGCCTCACAATATTTTTTGACGATTAAACCCTGCCCAAAAAAATGTAATCGACCTCATACCTTCTTACGCCTCTAGACTGATTTGCCTTAGTTATAATCCACCATCACCATGAGCTTTGGTATGGCTGAATTCGGTTTTCTATAAGCTTTTCAACGAGCCCCTTCATGCCTTATGTTTCCATTTGAGGATAAAAATAGGGGTGGTTGTAAATTCTGGATCGTATTTTAGAGCCCAAAATAAGACTAAAAGTCTATATAAACATATCTCGTAAAACGCTTCGACCCTCCGGAAATTTGATGACATTTCTTAAAACCTTTTCGACACCCGGATAATCCAACATCCGGAATCCGGATAGTGCAACATCCGACTAATTCGACATCCGGATAGTCCGACTTTATTTTCGAGAAAAAACTTGACATTTTGAGAAAAAAGTCGAAAAAATTCGAAATTTCGAGACTCAAGTCGAAGTTTTGATAATAGTCGAAATTTCGAGAAAAAAAGTCGAACTTTTGAGAAAAAAGTGGAAATTTCGATTCTTAAAGAGGAAGTTTCTAAAATATATATTTTTTAATAGATGTTCTTTGTACGACTTCGTATAAACCAGATATTCTTAGAATTTTTTGTCACCTAAATTTTCGAGTTTTTGTATTCGAAAATTTAACTTTTCCTATCTGTAATTATCTCAAAATTCAGTCTTTTACTAGAAATTATCAATATTAATTAAAATATAGAAGCTTTTTGGCCATTTTCCAAGTATATTTAATTTTTTTCTTCGAATTTCGTTCATTCGAACTCAAATTTGAAAATTCGAGACTTTCTATAAATTTACATTTTCTAAGCTTTTGCGAGTTAAATTATGACATGATTTTGACAAATTTTTTTTCGTGTGATTTCGAATTTCGAAAATTGAATTTGTGATCTTCAAATTTCAAGTGTGATCTTCTAATTGTTCGAAATTTCTAGAAAAAAGATTACAAATACAACTACGAGGTGTCTTCAAAAAGTAAAGTGACTTTTCAAGTTTCGCTCGGCAACGTAACGTACATTCGATTATCGATTTGTTGTTGTTGTTATATTGGTACTGTGATGAGCAGCCGTTTGTGATTAAATCCAGTGATTGTATATAGTTTTTCAAAATTTGTCGAATTTTGCTCATCTTTAAAAATTTTCGAAGAATAATTTACTTTCGATTTTCGGACCCAATTTGTCTACGTTGTGTTTAAAATTATTTTATTCCAATAAATTGTAACCCCAGCTCGTAGAGTCGACAGGGAAGTGTTATCAAATTCAAACAACAATTGACCTTAACGTTTTATTACAACCGCGTCAACAAATAAATCAACAAATATTTCAAGTTTGTGATTTTCAAATGTTCTTAAACATAATACAACAAAATAAAAGTGAACCTGTTTGTTTCAACTTGTTTAAATTTACTGGACACAGATCTGAGAGAAATATTTCCTTAGAAAATTAAGAGAATTCATTAAGCACAAGTAATCTGGCATTCTTTGTTTAACTCTTTCGCTCGTATATGGTGCGTCGGTTATTAATTTCCCAAAGTTTGTTTTTACCCTAATAATCGTAATGCTTTCCCCAGCTGAGCCATTTAGTTTGTACTCAAAGGTTTTCAAACCAAATGCAGCTAACTTTGTACCTGATTGTCGGTGGGTGTTCGCTGGTTAGTTTGTACACAGAGGTTCTCAAACTATTTTCAGGTGTCTGTTTTATTCCCCAATTCTTGTGTGTTTTTGTCGCTTCTTAATTCAAGCATACTTCACATAGCATACAGTTTCCTGTTAAAGCTTTGAGCTAACAATATCCAAAGGATAATGCTACGAGAAAATGGAGCTCAAGCTTGGAAATGCAGTTGTGATTTATCGTAATAAATCAAATTTATAAATGTTGATTCAATCTTACTCATTTCTCGTTCTCTCACTCTTTCTTTCTTTCCTTTGCTAACTTGTTCCTTTGTTTGTTTTCTGTTTTTCTCATACCAAACTCAATCACTCGAACTCAAACCAGTGTCATAAAATAGACTAGAAATATTGTTCAGATTTCGTAGAAACTTTCTGAGCAGAATTTTCCCTTCCAACACTACATCTACTTCTACGGCTACTATTCTAATAGAAGGGGCGTTTTCTGGCTTAGAAAGTGGCTAAACTTGACTTAGCACAAAACATTAAAATTAAAGTTAGAAACTGGCAAGAAGTTCTCATTTCTTTCATCAAACATTTCCCTAACGAGAGCTGATGCTGATGCTGCTCGTCCGCCTAGGTTAGTAAATTTATGTTGACATTTACTCTAGACATGCGACTATAGATTAGTAATTTTGCAAAAGCTTCCCTGATCGCGACGCGCAGTGTTATAATTCTCCGTGGCCTATATAGGGGGTCCTTTTTTTTGGACGTGTAACCGATGAGGGGACCCACGGATAAGGCAGACCGGGCGAGTACACCAGAACAAGAACCAGAAGAGGTTACTACTCCTTCTAGGGTGTTAAGGCGCACGTTCCCGCGGAGCACACCCAGGGGTTCACATGTGTTGGGACTTTGTCTATGTCTGGAAAGTTCTTCAGACAACCTTCTTACAACACCGGTTCCGGTTTTCCTTGTTTTTCACGTTTCGAGAACTTACAGTACATCATCAGCAAATCCTAATATAGATTCCTGCTGTCAGTTACCGAGCCTGCGGTGATGGGTGTGATCGATTTTTTGAACCCCTGGAAACTCAGTTTCCAACAGCAGAACATCGAAGAACGACCTTAAGAAAATAGAAGATTTTTGAAGCAAATTTGCTTTATTTGTTTTGGTCTTTTTCATTCTATTCTCTTTGTGTTTGTTTTTTTTTCTCTCTTTTTTTTTGTTTTACTGAGACTGGTAGTCGCACCAGTCAGCGGTAGGGTGCTTGGCCCTATAATAATTTTCTAACAACGACTTTCTCATTCATTCGGTTTGTTGTGGAAGTTTTATATTCCTTTTCTTTTTTTTTGTGTGCCCCCCCCCCCAACCCCATATTGATCAAAATTAGGAACAGGTATTTTCTCGAATTTTGGAAAAGTTAATTAAATCATATAAGAGCGAAAAACCATCAAACAAAATCATCAGACAATTTAAAATTTACTTGCCTATTTATCCCGTAGCAAACATCACACAAATGGCACAAGAACTTCACGTTGAACAGAAATTGTGTTTTTTTTATGTGTTCATTCACGTTAATTAGCACAAACAGAAGCAGTTTTTGTTTTTTTTTTAAACTCCCGTATTTCGTACTCGTTTTTATAAGTTCGGAAGTTGACCATAATTTTTAAACTAATTTCATCGAAGTTCCGTACTTGACTATTTTAAAGTTGGTTCATAGGATAGGTGTTTTATGTTCACACCCCCTACCCTTAACTTCTGGGGACCGAAAGACATCCTCTGCACCTCGCTAGAGGGCATGAGGATGCAGAATATCTACTAATTTAAATATTTCTAATCCAAATTAGCCCTTAAATTAATTTTGGAAAGGATTCTTAAAGTGCATATCAAACTGCAAACCCCTTTTGAATAATGTCGTCCCTTTATCTTGCAAGTTTTACTTCGATAATTGAAATTTAAATAACTTACAATTGCACGTGTTTATAAGGACCTTTTTCGAACGTCAAATTCCTCCAGTCTACCACCACATGGTCTTGCCGAGATATTTGCTACGGTCTCCGTTATTGACATGTTACCCTTATTTATTACTCTACTTTTCAGCGGTCCTTCAAAGTAACATGTTATTTTACTCAGTTTAGGTATCTGTGCTTGAAACAAACCAGGCCTAACAAATAACCCTAATTTGTGAACGCTAAGAAATCTGTTTCTCACGCAAAACGCTGTTACAAAAAATTTTATATAATACAATATTTGTAGATTTAATATTTCCAAGAAAATATTGAATAAAATTCAATTAAATAAATCAAACGAGGAAATAGAACAGTTTAGTAGAACTCGACTCACCACAGTACACATGTCCCGAACGCGTACGCGTCCCTAACATATGTTCACAGTTTCAAGTACGTAGCATACTTAATTTGATTTAACAGATAAAGAATGGAGCAAAGAATTTGCATTAAATTTTGTATGAAAAATGGAATCAAGGGCTCCAAAACACTTGAAATGCTGACAGTGGCGTACGGTGAGTCTTCTCTAAGTAAAGAAATGTTTACAATAGGTACAAACTCTTCCAAGATGGCCGAGAAAAAGCCAACGACGAACCTCGCCCTGGACGCCTCAGCACATCAACAACAGAAGATATCGTCGAAGCTGTGAAGAAAATTGGTTTTGAAAATCGTTGAATTACCATAAGAGAAGTTGCTGAGGATTTGGCATATCAGTGGGCTCGTGTCATGCAATTTTTTCGGATGTTTTGGGCATGAACGTGTGTCAGCGAAGTTTGTTCCGAAACTTCTGAATTTTGATCAGAAGAACCGTCGCATGAGCATCGCTCAGGATCTCTTGAATGACGTCAGTGATGATTCCGAATGTTTCTTAAAAGGGTCATAACCGGTGACGAATCATAGGTATATGGTTATGACGTCGAAACCAAAGCCCAATCGTCCCAATGGAAGCACCCAGGAGAGCCAAGACTGAAAAAAACACGCCAAGTCCATCAAATGTCAAAGTTTTGCTCACTGTTTTTTTCGACTACCATGGCGTCAGCACTACCTCAAGGCCGTAAGGTCAATAAGGAGTATTACCTTGAAGTTATGCGCCGTTTGCGAGAAGCAATACGAAAAAAACGTCCGGAATTGTGGAAAAATAATTCATGGCTTTTGCATCACGATAATGCACCTGCTCATTCATCGTTGCTTGTGAGAGGTTTTTTGGCCGAAAAACAACATGACAGTCATGCCTCAGCCACCATATTCACCGGATTTGGCCCCTGCTACTTTTTCCTGTATCCAACACTTAAAAGCCCTATAAAAGGACGGAGATTTGCAACGATTGGATGAAATGAAAACTGCATCGTTAGAGGAGCTCGAGGTTATACCAAAAAGTGCTTATGAGAAGTACTTTGACGATTGTAAAAAGCGTTGGCACAAGTGCATTGTATCTGAGGCGGATAACTTTGAAGGGGACGGTATAAATGTTGCTGAATAAATAAAAAAGTTTAGACAGAAGAAGAGTTTTGCCTCTGGTATAGTGGACATACTAAGTTACCGTGCTCTTCTGTCTAAACTTTCTTATCCTTTGTATCAATTTTCAATTCAGAAAAGTTTCGCTTCTGGTATGGTCGACATACTGAGTTACCGTGCTCTGATGTTTTGAAATTAGCCTTTTCATTCTTTCATTTTAACATATTCCCTTATATTCTTTTTTTCATTTATTGTTTCTTTTCTTTGTTCCTGAAGAAGCCCCCTACGATGGTAGGCGAAACGTCGAACACTTTTAGTAGTTCTTTGACACGGTCCAATCCCGGAAGAAGTATATCCTGTACTTAATATATTTTTCATGAAAATAAAGTCACCTTACTTTTTGAACACACCTCGTTCAACCAAATTTTGTATTTAGGCGCAAGACTCAAGAAGAGAAATTACAAATCGAGAAAAATTTTTAAACCAAACTTTATTTGATTTGTTTTAGATTTTTAAGTTTAACGGCGACGAAATTTTTTTTTCAAAATGTCGGTTTAGAAGCTCAGAATAAAATCTTAATTTCAAAAAGGTGACTGGGAATCTACCAAAAAAGCCTCTGAATTTAGAGCTTATAAATTTACGAAGGTTTTAAAAAACAATTATGAATTTTTAAGTTGGAAGGAAATAAAAAATATATACTTTATGATTATAGATATCTTGAAACTTTTTGTCGAAATTTCGATTTTTTTTTCTTGAAATTTTAAGCAAAGGTACAATATTTGTAAGAGGACAAAATTTTCTGGTTGAAAGGAGTAGCTTGAAAGCAAAATAAAATTGTCAATACTTTTAAAAAGAGAAAGAAAAATAATTGGTGTCATAAGAATTCCCTTTATTTTATTCGTTTTTTCAAAATTGGGACTTTCTTCAAGGTCTTTACTGAATTTTAAATTTTGAGAACATTGTTCTTGGAAATTGTGTTTTTCTTTTCTCAAAATTAGACTTTTTCTGAAAATTGCGTCTTTTCACAAAATTAGACCTTTGAAAATTTTGACTCTTTCGAATTTTGGACATTTTTAAAGTTTTTGAGATAGGTTAGGTTTTAATTTTTAATATGATTTATTGAATGTTTTGACTTTTCCAATTTTTTTTTCGAAATTACTTTATTCTCAAAATTTCAATTTTCCTCTTAAAATTTTATTCTTTTAAAAATTTGGAATATTTTTTAGAAAGTTCTATCTTTTTCTCGAAATTGAAACGTACGAGGGTGCCGATAAGTACAAAAGAAAAACGAAAATTTTGGAAAAGTGGCGATTTATTTCGCAACGTAGTCTCCTTTTAACTCGATACACTTGACCCAGCGATGCTTCAACTTCTTTAAGGCGGCGGTCTGGTACTCGTAAAACGTCGAAATTCTTCGCTTGCCATTTTACAAACTACGTCAATACTATGGCTTAGAATTCCATGAAAATTGACAATGATGTTTAAAAATGTTGGGGAATTCGGGCTCTGGAAGCAGATTTTTGATATTTTTTCTAATATTCCAGCAAATGGGCATACAATTTGTTCCTTTTTTTGTTTGCTTTCAGAAGCTAATATCTCGGAAACTAAAGCGAACTTGGAAAAAGTACTTCCAGAGGACGAATTCGACATCCTTGCTTATAAGTTCTCCAAATTTGAAAACAAAAGGTTGAAAAATAAAGGCACCATTTGTAAAATGGGAGAGCACTGTTGGCGTAAAAATTTGCGCTTGTATTGCAGTTGCCATCACTCAGGTGAGGTAGGGTGCGGAGACGGACGTGACACGATCGAGAGAAATTATTGCCCCTTCCCAAATACGTCATCAACGAACGAAGTACGTTCGGGTTCCCAGCTCATATTTCTTTATCTAAGCGTGGTAGATGTAATAATAATAATAAACAAAACGAAAACATTTGTTTGAAGGAGTAAAATTGTTTATAAATGTTTGCAGCTCGTGAATATGTAGTAGTTGGTAGTTAGGTTGTTTTCAGAAGAAGTGGCATAAATGATTCTGATGAATCTTCAGCTCAAAAGAACACGTTTTGCATAAAATGACCTTAGTATGTTCATCCCTTTAAAGCTTCCAAAAAAAATATGAAAACCAAAAAGAGTACAATAGTCCAATTTTCCTAAAACTTTCTACTAATGCATATGGAATTTCTCAACAATTTTTTGAAATTTTCTGCTCCTTGAAGGAGGTTGAAAAAAGTATCCCCAAAGATATTGTTTGATAGCCCCTCCGTAAATATTTATGGTTACCAAGGTGTAAGTTGTAATTTAAGCGATAACAAATTTATTTTTTTTATTAATACGAGATTAGTTTTAAAGCAAACAACAGAGATAAAAGTTTTTAAATAAACCAGATTATCTGATACGTATTTTTAAATATTCTCCTAAGGGTTACCTTAGGTAAATGACTATTTTACTAAGGTCATTTTTATACAAAAGTTGTTATGATTTTAAATGTCAAAACTACCCTGTTAAACTTTACCCTAAACCTTTAGCGATACCTAATAACAGTATTACATTGGAAACTGATAATTCAGCTGCATTTATGGAAAAAATAGTAAATAAAAATTTTATAAAAACAATTTGAGTAGTTAGTTGAAAGTAAAATTTATTTTCAGTTAACATAGATACTCATAAACTTGGTTAGAGTTAGAAATTTGTAGATGCGGATGAAAATCTTCTAGTTTAGTCAAACTGTACGACTCTTGCTCAAACTACTTTGCTCCTTTTTGTCCAGTACTCACAATCAGTATTAGTCTCTTGATATTTCAGTTTCTAATAGTACCCATTACTGTACCAGGATTATATTAGGCGGATCCATTGAAATCTAGAAGTTTCTGAATGATATCAACAACATCGAGTGATATCTCGTCCCCTTTATCTGGAAATCAGATCCTGGAAAATAAATTTTTACGTGTGACCCTCAGGTGAAAAGTGTATAAAATTGCTCCTTTTCACGTCATATGAGTTTCACTTCTGGAATGATTCATATCACAGTGAGTTACCGTGCTATTCTCTTTAAAATTTTAGATTTTTATGCCACAGTCTCTGTAGATAGATTTCGCCTCTGGTATGATTGAAATGCTGAGTGTTATACTGAGCTGTTCTGTGCTGTTCATATACTTTTTTGTATCACTTTTACTTGGAAGACTTTCTCTCTTTGAAGGGTTCAAATTGATTTTTTTTCCTGTTCCTAAGGAAGCGCCTTACGATGGCATTTGAAATGTCAAACACTTTTGTAATTCCTTGATTCGGTCTAATTCCAAAAGCAAATATATGTATATTTTATTGACCTTGCGCGCAGAAGATTTTTTCGATTAATATAGTAATTTCTAATCAAAATCATTACTCATCTTCCTTTGACCCTCTAATTGGCAAATTCCTGGAAACGTGAGAGTCAACTATTTCCGGAAGCAAATGTTCGAAATAGAAGCTTTCCAATTTGGGCAGCATATTTAAATTCCAGAAATCCCTATTTCTTATTATAATTTCTGTAGACATACCTTTTGTTGTCCAAATGGCAAATATACAAAAATTTCTATCGGTTATTTCCATCTGGCCTTGAACTTGATAATAATAATCATGGGTCTCTTTTAGAATTAATTGTCCATTTCGGCCAATTTTGCAAAAGTTAATTAATTTTTGTTGTACAGCTTCTAATGGAGTTACATTTTTGGCTACAAATGGACATTTAATTTCAATTATTCCACCATCCTTCATTATTCCGTCTGGAGATGCTCCTAAGAAAAAATAATCTTTATGAGCAAAGAGACCGCATTCTTTTATATCAAGTTTCATTTTTGCAGCAACTTCCTGTAACGCAATTTTCTCATAGTCTTGTCCCCATCTAGTAGACTCATTGCCCGAAAATGAAGAATATAAAAAATAATTGAAATGTTTTTTAAAAGTCCAAATTTCTAAATAAATTTCGAAATTTTGATTTTAAATTTTTAATTAAAAATACAAATAATGGCGAATAGATTGTGTGTATTCCCTTTTCCTGAGTAATCAATAAAACCGAAATTACAGCAGAAAGAAAACAACCTATTCAGAGAATCAGATTAATAATAATCTAGGTATGTGAAAAATTATTTTGTTTCTAGATTTTTGAAATATTGAAAACAATAACTTGTATACGGATATTTAGCTCTAACTTTCGACTCAAAGCAGCTCACATTGTTTATTTTTATATGAAATTGGTATACATTAGGTGCAATATTTTTTACCTTTTCAGAAAGTTATTTTTTCTCTTTTTTACTGAACGTCGTCGACTTGAAAGATATAATTTTCTATTCGCAAGTGGCTCCATTGTTCTAAATATAGGTTTACCACAAATATGAATACTATACTAAATAAACCAACTGCTGTCGGCAAGATAACAAGCAAGTTGGCTCCGAGAGTCTGATTGGATCGAATATCACAAAAACGATAAATCAGCAACAGTTGCGAATTTATCAATGATTGAGAATTTGCATTCGGACGATGTTGAACGAACTTCTTAGCCAATTCCCCTCCGAGACCCCTTCCGTCTCCAGTCTCCTTACCCCCCTTAACGGGACATTTAAATCCAAGACCAAAATCGTACAATTCGATTTACCAGACCCCCGCCTTAACCCGTCTGAAAAATACGTTTTCTCGTGGCTGCGATGACCTGCTCATTCGGCTCAAATTTCTGCTCGGCGAGTGACTTTTTCAAGTTTGGAAATAAATAGAAGTCGCACGAGGCCAAATCTGGAAAATACGGTGGATGGGGCAGCAGTTCGTAGCCCAATTCGAGCAATTTGGCCGTGGTGAGGGCGAAGGTGTGAGCCTGTGCGTTGTCATGGTGCATTTTTTTCTTCGCCAAATGGGGCCGTTTTTTCTGCAATTCGGCGTCGAATCGGCCCAATAATTCGGCATAGTACCTGTGATCGTTTTGCTCTTCTTCAGGTGGTCGTCGATGTAGATCACATCTTGTGAATCCCAGAAAACTGTGACCACCACCTTTCCGGCCGATAGGACAGTCTTCGCCTTCTTCGGAGCACGTTCACCGGGTGAAGTCCACTATTTCGACTGTTCCTTGGTCTCTGACGTGTATCAGTGGATCCATGTTTCGTCGACGGTCACGAAACGACGCAGAAACTCCTTCAGATTGCGCTTAAACAGCGTCAAACACTGCTCTGAAGTGGTCTCACGGTTGCGCTTGTTGTCCGGAGTGAGCATCGCGCCGACAACTTTCCCATGCTCAAAATTTCATGCAGGATATGACCCATGCGGTCTTTTTAGATGCCTACTGTCTCAGCTATCTCGCGTACCTTCAATCGGCGGTCTGCCAATATGAGATCCTGGATTTTTGTCACGTTATCCTCCGTAAAAGGCGTTTTCGGGGCACCTGGGCGTGGCTCCTCAAAAACCGACGTGCGACCACGCTGAAACTCGTTAAACCAATTTTTGACGGTCGCCATCGAAGGAGAAGAGTCACCGCACACATCATCCAAGCTCTGTTTGATTTCGCTGCGCGATTTACCTTCCAAAAACAAGAATCGAATTACCGACCGGTATTGCTCTTTTTCCATTTTTCTAAAATCCACGGACACGCCCGCTTCCACAGGCGGTGAAAACAAACGAGTCTGATTCGGCTGAAAGTTCGACAGGACCCGTCTACGAGAATGTACTACACGATAGTAAATTTCTCTCGCGATAGTAGCTCTATCGGGCGGTAAGGCTAAGTACTTATCGGACAACCCTCGTATGTTTCAAATATAGTGATTTTTTTCTTGAAATTCGTTTTTTTAATGAACTAATTTTTCTGAATTTATTTTTTAAATCTGACTGCCTTTAATTTCATCTTATTCAAAATATCTTATTCTCCAAATTTTGACTTTTATCTCAAAATTCGATAATTTCTGTTTTTGGACTTTTACATTTAAATCTGAATTGTTTC
This sequence comes from Dastarcus helophoroides, assembly GCA_028583605.1. Lineage (NCBI taxonomy): Eukaryota > Metazoa > Arthropoda > Insecta > Coleoptera > Bothrideridae > Dastarcus > Dastarcus helophoroides. The sequence goes on along the minus strand of CM053334.1, from coordinate 6,560,658 downwards.
TGAAAATTTCGACTTTTTATAATATCCGTTTATTTTTCTAAAATTGAATCGAAATTTTAAGTTTCGACATTTTTCTTATGCTTTTACACCAAAAAATTGACTTTTTGATCAAGAAATCGTCTACCTTTGATATAAAAATTTCAATTTCTGAGGAAAAAACCGAAATTTCGGGTTAAATATCCGAAATGTGGATTTTAAAGTTAAAATTATGGATTCAGGTTGACGTTTAAAAAAACTAAGAGAGTTCGAAAATAATTTAAATATTCGACTTCTCATTTTGATTGGATTTTAAGCCTTGAAAAGTCCACTTTAATATCGGAAATTCGTAAAAAAAATGTCTAAAAGTCAAACATTTTAACAATAATAGTTAATGTTTTAAATTGTTCTCGATATAATATAAGCTCTTCTCTCAAAATTCAGAATTTAAACCTGAAATTCCTAAAATTAGAATTCTACAAATATTTTTTAAATTTTGAGTTTTTTTATAAATTTACGAACTATTTTCTGAAACTTTTTCGTTTATTTATAAGGCGCATCGATGAAAAAAAATTTTTTTTTGAGATTTCGACTTTTTTCCCGAAATTTCGACTTTAATCTCGAAATTTCGACTTTAATCTCCAGGTTTCGACTTTAATCTCGAAATCTCCACTTTTTCCTCGAAATTTCGACTTTAATCTCGAAAGTTCGACTTTAAACTCGAAAGCTCGACTGTTTGCTCGGAATTCCGAGGTTAAAGTCGAAATTTCAACTTTAATCTCGAAATTTCGAGAAAAAGGTCGAAATTTTGGTAATTATAAATAGAAATTACTGAACGCACCCTACTGCTAACTGTCAATATTGTTGGGAAAGGGGAGAGGTGGAAGGCAACTGTTAACTGCTTAACTTAATCAAAGAGTATAGAAATTTCGAGGTCAAAGTCGTAATTTGGATTTTAAACTCAAAATATTGAGTTTTTTATAAATTTTCAAATATTTTTCTGAAATTTTTCAGTTCAATGCCAAGGCGTAGAAAGAAGATCGATAGAAAAATATTTTTTTATAGGTTTGGACCTTTTTCCCGAAATTTCGACCTTAATCGCAAATTTTCGACTTAAATCTCCAGATTTCGACTTCTGTCGAAATCTCGAAATCTCGAATTTTTTTCGAAATTTCGTCTTTAATCTCGGAGTTCCGACTTTAAACTCGAAATTTCAACTTTCTGCTCGAAATTACGAGGTTAAAGTAGAAATTTCAACTTTAATTTCGAAATTTCGAGAAAAAAGTCGAAAGTTTGGTAATTAAAAATAGAATTTGCTGAACACACCCTACTGTCAATTGTCAATATTGTTGGGAAAGGGCAGAGGATTGAAAGCAACTGTTATCTAATTTACTTAATCAAAGAGTATAGAAATATCGTGATTAAAGTCGAGATTTAGATTTTAAACTCGAAATTTGGACTTTAAATTCGAGAAAAAAGTAGACATTTTGAGAAAAAAGTTAAAATTTCGAGATTGAAGTCGGAGTATTGCTATTAAAGTCGACATTTCAAGAAAAGAAGTCTAAATTTCAAGTTTAAATTCGAAATTTAGAGAAAAAAGTCGAAATTGCGAGATTAAAGACGAAATTTCTGATTTTTTAAAAATCTAATTGGTATCTTTTCAACGCCTTCCTAGTTTGAGAGCTTAATATTCTTAGTTTTTTTTTAATTTCCATTCTTTTTAACACAAAATTTAATCTTTATATCTTAATAAAAAGTGGTTTCAAATTTTCGAGTTAAGAGATTTTTAGTCTAAAACTCCTAGAAAAATCTTCAAATTTCGAGAAAAATATACACCAACGTTGAATTTGATTTAACTTCGAAAAAATTTTAAAATTTGTAAAAAAATATTTCCCTCTGAAACCTTCTAGAATATTCAAACAATTATGGAGATTAAATAGAAATTTTAAAAGAATTTTTCTTCAAATTTTGACTTTTTCTTTCAAGGATATTTTCTCGCCTTATCGAAACTTTGACTTTGAGCTTGAAAAAGAGGTTAAATTATGGATTTAACTTTGAGAAGAAAAGATGACATTATGGGAAAATTAATGAGAATAACAAAGTGTAATTTTTTTTAGGCAAAATTTAAATTTTTAGATTGTGGTCGAAATTTTGCAATGAAAGAATTTTAGATACGCCTAGTTGCGAAACATATTCGACTTTAAGTCGCGAAAGGGTGAAAAACCGTAAAGATTTTGGGGATTAAACTATAAACTTGGATGACCTTAAAACATGTAAATCTACAGTGAAAATTCTAGAGCTGGCAACAGGGCTAGGAGCGCCGCAGCACACAGTTGGGGAACCACTGCTCTAAGCAATTTCTGTGTTCTCTTGTCTGTGCTCCGCAATTCTGTGCGTAATTCAAATTTGTTTTGACATAAATTTGGAGGTTAGGTACTTTTGTCTGTTTTTATTATGTTTTAGATTAAGCCCGACAAATGGAAATTAACGGCTTTAGAAGTCTGTACAACAAAGAACATGCCGTGCAGATTTACAATAACGATCATGCATTCGTGGAAGAAACCGTTGTCAACATACAAATTCGGAATTATCAGCACAATACGTTGGTAAGTATGCAGATGATTATCTTCGGTTAGTATTTAATTGTGGAATTTCAGCAAATTAAAGCCAGAGATATGAGTAATTTTATGTTTAATTATACCGCAAATATAGATACTGAGTCATTCCAACATATGCGGAAAGAGCAATGCTTAGAAATCACATTTGATGAACTTGGCACTCACTTGTTGGAAATGCTCGGTTTACATCACAAAAAAGAAATGTATGCATTAAACTTATTTAACATCTGTGGTATTGCTATAAGTGTGTTTTGTCAAGTGTTTGTCTTTAAATTTAATAAAACACTCTAGCAACAACTACAAAAATTGCTTAAAATCAATACATCCAGACACTTAATTTCTAGGTTGCTAAAATTTCACCTTCAGTCTGATGCGTGCAAACTGATATTCTTTGAAAAGTCCAAAATAAAATCGTTAGTTTTTCTAAGCATCGATATGTTGTTGACAAACCAAAAGGAAATTTTTGAGGAAATGAATAGCCAAATTGTGAACTTGCAGGTGCGTCAACTATCCTAATTATTAGTTTTAACATTAAAGCTTCCCTATTTCAGGACACAAACAGAATGCTCGTAAAACAGTTAAGCTCAACGAATGATAAAATTCACAACAAAGAAGAATTGATAGCCCAACAGAGATCCTCCCTAGCGCGTTTGGAGGACAAATTTCGTCAGGTTAACACCCTGTGAAATCTATTATCACAATTACTGAACATTTGATTTCAGGAGTTAATTAGAATTGATGATGTTTACACAGATAGTTTAAAACGCTGCGAGTCGCTAATTTCTAATCGACTGTTGACGCTTAGCGTCAAAGTATTAAAGCTCATGAATGATGTTGGAGTCATTAAAACTGAAAGCAACCTAAAGAGCGCTTCCAGTGCTCGACTGATGCAAAGCATGGAAAACCTCCGAATAGAAAGCTTGGAAAACGTTACTTTGATAAACCAGTTAAGACGGGATAATGCCAACTTGGAAAAAATCAATCGAGAACAGGAGACTGAAATCGAGCAACTGAGGAAAGTCCAACAGGATGGAGAGAAGGAAATTGCGGTAATGCAACAGAAGATGGTAACTCTGATAATGGTTTTTGATGACTTAACTAGAGTAATTTGTTTTTAGGATGAGTATAGGAAAGACTTGGAAAATTCCGCATATATAATTGCCAAAAAAACCGAATTGTATGAAGAATTGCGGAATGATATGGAGCAAGCTAATCAGCTGATTCGAAGCTATACGAAACATTATGATTTGAAAGCTTCTGAGGTCTTAATTATTTTTTTTAAACGTTGAGTATTTTTTTATATAGAGAGTTGATTTTCAGGTGGAAGAATTGCAAGAAGCGATAAAACAAAAAGATGTTTATATTAAAGAACAAATTTTAGAAAATAACCAATTGTTTAAAAATTTTCAGGAGTATAAAGTTAAATATAACTCTGGAGAGTTAGAAAAGCTGAAGCAAGAGATCTGTGTTGCTAACGCCCGGATTGAAGTGCTGGAAAAAGAAAAACGTGAAACTTTAAAGTGTGAGTGATGTTATGGCAACGTGGCTAAATTTTATTTTATTATTATTACATTTTTCAGTAAATGGTCTGCTGTCTAAAAAATTATCTGCAATGAATTTAGAATTCTCAAATTAGTATTTTTATCTTCAGGTGACTGATATTATGAAATTGAGCAAATGAAAGACAATTTGAAGACAAAGTCATTAGTTATTATTTTCTTCTTTTAAGAATACAGGTACTTTGGAAATAGATTTCTTAAATCATACTTTGTTAATAACAATTAAAGTTAAGTTATTTTTATAATGTTAAGAATTTATTGTGTTGCCTTAAAGTTATTATACATTAAAAGTATTTTATTTATTATTTTATAGATGGTAGACTGAAGCTTTCAGTTGAATGATGCTGTACCACCTCACATGTCACGGAGGTGGCAAAATGGTCTTTCATCTCTGACATGTGGGTTGGTCCCTGTTAATCTTCTCATTCTGTCCTCCTTATCTTCTTTTTATCTCCTCTGACTTTTTTGTGATTATTTAAAAGAAAAAAGCGATGGACTTTGTGGAAAATATTCCAGAGGTAAACCCTCCCTTTTCAATTTCCTGGTGGAGGGGGTGCAAGGAAGTCCAACCATCACAGAAAATTCTAAAGTGCCCTAGGTCAAATTTTCTCCAAATAAATCATTCGAAATTTAGTTTTGTAACATTAGGCCTAGACCTGCCGAAAGAGGATGGCAAAGGGAGCAAATGCCCCAGGGTCTTTGCTTTATGGGGGCCCAGTGATTTACTATGTTGGTAGTTCTTGAATTCTAAAAATGTCGAGGCCTCGAGATTTGTGTTTTTTTTTCTCAAAAGTCCACCGAATCCCCTGAAAAATTATTCCAAATTTCGATTTGTTTTTGAATATTTTCGACTTATGGTGCGTTTACACTAGACACTTTATTCCGTATATTTCTCTCTGGCATAAGTAACAGCTGTCCTGGGAGAAGCTACCTCGTCCCACCTGTGTAGATAAGTCTTGAATCGCTTCTCTCAATATAATTGACACTTATGTCGAAGAGAAATGTACGCAATAAAATGTCTAATCTAAACGCACCCTTAAACTTGAAAAACACTCCATTTTAAAATGTTACTTTTAAATTGGCAATTTAATACGTCAGATTCTTCAAAAATATTCAAAATTGTCAGAAGGCTATTATTTCAAAAAGAGGAATTTAGATAATTCGAAGATAATTTACAAAATTCGAAGATTTAAGAAAAGGTCAAAATTTTGGAAAAAGGTTAAAATCTAAAAAAAAATAGAAGTTTTTAAGAAAGTGGAAGTTTTTAAAAATTAGAAATTTTGAAAAAATCTAAACTTTGAGGCGAAGCCCAACTTTTGACGATGCAAAGTCGAAATTTTTCGAAAACGTGAAAATTCTGAGAAAAAATCTTAAACATTTCCAAAAAAAAAGTGGAACTAAAAATCCAACATCAAAAAAACTGAAATTTTTAAAAAGAAAGAATTGTTTCAAAATGTCAAATTTACATAAAAGAAGATTTTGATAATTGAAATTTTTGAGAAAAAATAGATTCAGTCAGATATTTGAACCAAGGTTGAAATTTTCAAAAAAAGTTGAAGTTTTGCAAAAATCTTGAGGTTTTCAAAAAAAAAAAAATCCGGAAGTGCATTTATAAAAAAAAAGGAAATTTTAAGACCATGTCGAAATTTTGTCGAAAAATTCGAAAATTTCAAAAAAAGTACAAAATAACACGAGCCAAAATTTTCCAAATAACTCAAATAGAATATGTGGAAATTACAAAAAATCGGAAAATTTAATATTCGCAAAATATTCAGAAAAGTTGAAATTTTTAATAGATAAATCTAATTTAAAAAAAATGTCATTTTCAGAAAGTCAAAATATTGAGAAAAAGTAAAACCTTGACAAATGAATTATAAACAAAAACGCAGATTTGATTCAACGACTCATCATTACCGTCGACAGATGAATGACGTAGTTCCAGAAGACTATAATAAGGAGGGAAAACTTCATATGCTTCGCTGTATAAAAGAGTCAAATTCCGTGGATATGTGTTAGGCGTGGCTATCTAGTGCGCTATGATATACTCCGCATCCTGGGGACATATCCACATTCAAGAAGACTATTATAGTCTTCTTGCGTAGTTCTCAAAGACAAGTTGTAGTTCTAATTCCTCTCGCACTGTTGATTGACCGACTTATTCTCATTTTTGTTAGAAGCACGAAATTTGAAAAGGATTCTTTCATTTAGGTTCCCAATAAGAAAGGATTTTGGGAAATTCAAGCCCAGCGGTTTAAAAGGGAGGAGGGGGGAGTTAAAATTAGTATAATATACATATTATTAAAGAAGTTATTTTAAATTTTAATCAAAAGATCATTTCTTTAATATTATTTAATATATTTAGTTGTTTAAACGGTGGTGCCAGATATGTAGTAAACAAATTTGTATTTGTTATTTGGCAAGGACCAATTAACAAACAGCAGGTGAAACTTCAACGCGACAAATATTTGGCCACTTTGATGGAGCTACAAGGCGAGAAAAGCAAGCCCTAACAAAAAAAGAGCCAAATATCCCTCTTCGTCTGGTTAAGGTGGCAATCATTTACTGCTCGCTACTGAGTAATCGCTAAATACTACATGTCTGTGTTGTTTTTAAAATAAGTTTTCTTTTATTTTTGTATGTCGGTAATTTAAATCTTCCCACATTTAAACAATACATATACGAAAAAATATACATACAATACATAACAGCAAGAAGACTATAAAAAGTCTTCTTGCATAACAGCAGCCATCCCTAAAACCACAGTATAGATATTACCACAAAACATATGTATTACCTTACTCACACAGTAGCGACAAGAAGTGTCGGTACCTTTGATCTTAAAGTAGCTAAAATCGTGGACCTTCAGTGGAGTCAGCCATGTTGTGGATTGTGCACGTCCGCGAAAATTTAAATTTATTTATCAAACAAAACCATCAAGTTTATTAATTTCAATAGTTTTTACCGTTTAAATTCTAATTTACTACTTTGCAAATAATCGAAAAATACTTATTCTTACTAAACACAGATTGTGACTAACGCTAAAATAATTTCTACAGGAAACAACTTGTTTATTTTTTGTATAAAACTGGCAAATGCGAGTATAATAAAATAGTTTTTTTTTAATAAAACAAATTGGGTGTACGCGAATAGTACCGTTTGCCGTCTTTTAGAAATTAAAAAGAAGCTGATATTATCAAATTATTATTGCTGTTAGAGTTACATTTATAAATAGAACGTGTAAATCATCATGGATCTTTGGTATTTTAACGCGGTTCCGAAACTTTCGTTCCTTTGACCGCCGTCTTTTAGTGAACATTACTGTGGTGATAATTTTGTGAGCTGCGGAGACCGCCGATCGAAAGCTACTCAATTCACCTCCGATGGCAGGCGTCCGTGATCGACAGCAGTCACTCTAAAGAAGGTTACTCGGTCCACCTTTTTTAGCGCGTGCCGTCGACCGCGCTCGTGTTGTTAGGTGCGCTAGCGAGAGATCTTTTACCGGGCGAAAGCTACTCAATTCACCTTCGTCGATAAGCGACCTTCGGTTGCGTGTTGTCGCACCAATTGAAAGCTACTCAATCCACCTTCATTGGTACGACTAACAACGGTGATTATCGTTTAGTTTCTGTTCATCTTTTGTAGAATCTGTCTGGGCCTTTTGTGCCTGCTTTCAGTGGTATCTTCGTAATCTGTTATTTCAGAGATCTGTATGTTTGTATGAGTCTGCATTTTTGCATATGTTTTTGTGGCCAGTGTTTTGATGTGTTCCATAAGCGTTAGAATCTTCAGATCGTTGTGGATTTGCTCGTTTGTCATGTAGTAGGGCGCGTTGACGCATTGTCTTAGCGTTTTATTTTCAATTATTTCTAACGTGTGCAGTTGTCGTGGACTTGCTCTCAGCCAGACTTCCGATGCATACGTTAGATTCGGTCGGATGATTGCCTTGTATAGGTTTAGTTTGTTTCTGATATCCAACTTGCTTCTGTTGTTTAACAGTGGGTAGAGATATCCTTTTAGTTGTTTGGTTTTCGTCGCAATGCTTTGAATGTGTGCATTGTATGAAAGTGTTTTGTCCAGGGTTACTCCGAGGTATTTCACTTGTTTCACCCACGGAATCGGAGTGTCGTTTAATTTAAGCTTTTGCTCCGGTTCCTTCTTTTTCCTGCTGAATATTATAGCTTGGCTCTTGCTTGCGTTTGTTTGAATCCTCCATGTATTCATCCAACTTTCTATATCGTTGAGATGATATTGTAGGTTTTTGGTGATTTTTGTCCATATTCTTGACTGTGTGATTATGGCCGTGTCGTCTGCGTATAAAGCGATCTTGCTATTCTCCTTTTTTGGAATATCAGCGGTATAGATGAGATACAGTGTCGGTCCTAGTAAAGATCCTTGAGGCACGCCTGCTGTCATTTCTTTGGTGCTGGATGTCTTTTCGGTAATTTTGACGTAGAATTTTCTTCTGTCCAGGTATGATTTAATTATTTTTCCGTAGGCCAGTGGGATTCCCAGCTGAACTGATTTGTATATCAGTCCAGTGTGCCAGACTTTGTCGAAGGCTTTTGCAACATCTAGGAATATGGCTCCAGAGGTTTTTCCTTTGTTGTTGCCTTCGAGGATATGTTCGGTTATTCTCGATAATTAGTGAACCGTCGAGTGTTCCTGCCTGAATCCAAACTGTTCGTCCGGTAGGATATTTCCGTCTTTTATTACCTTGTTTAATCTGGTTAGAATAGTCCTTTCGGCTATTTTGCTTAGGCTTGACAGCAGGCTGATAGGTCGGTAGCTGTCGACGCTGTTTCTCGGCTTTCCTGGTTTATGGATCATTATTGTTTTTGCCGTCTTCTACCTGTTTGGATAGACGCGAAGTTTGAAGATTGCGTTGCATATGTTCTTGAGGTCTTCTACTGCTTCTGGCGGAAACATTTTTATCGTAAAGTTCCTTATGTTGTCTGGACCAGGCGACTTTTTCGTTACTAGGTTCTTAATAATCGTTTTTAGCTCTTCTGTGGTGACTTCGTCGAATTTGTAGTTTTCTCCGAGGTTGAGAAGGGTCTCCGTGTGTGTTTCAATGTTCAAGTTGTGCGTTCTGTCTATTGAAGGATTTGGGCTGAATTGTTTTTGCAGCATTTCTGCAAACGCCTCGGCCTTTTCCTCGTTTGTGATGGCCTTTCCGTTATTTGTTTTTAACGGAGGCAAGTCTCTGCTTGTTTGTCTCAGTTTCTTGGCAAGTTTCCAGGGTGTTTCGTCCTTTTCGTTGAAACTTTCTAGGTGTTTTTCCCATTTTCTGTTGTACTCTTCTTTTAGAAGATTTTTGACTTCGTTTGCGAGTCTGTTTAGTGTATTCTTATCAGACGGGTGGAAAGTTCTGTGATACGTTTTCTTCGCTGCATTTTTACGTTTTATGAGCGTTGCTATTTGGTCTGGTAAATTTTCCTGCCTCCTATTTTTCTGCGTTGTCGTAGTTGCGGGGGTGAGAGCTTGGTTTATGTGTTTTTCAAACTGATCGGTCGCCCAATTTAGGTGATTCACGCTTTCGATGTTGTGTTTTTGTGGAACATATTCATGTTGGAATTTTGTCCAGTTGATCTTGGTTTTTGTGTAGAGCTGTGATTGGTTTGGATTTCCATATGTGATGATAAGTGGACAGTGGTCTGACGATAATTCCTCTATGACTTGGACATTCAGGTCGAGCGTCAGGTTTTTGTGTACCGTAACGTCGAGAATATCCGCAGTCGTCGAGTTGTCCGGATAATGTGTTGGCTCTAGTGGAGGGTCGATTATTAGATTTCTGTTCTCCAAGTATCTCCAAAGTCTGTTTCCTTTTGTGTTTGTAGCTTTCAGTGGCGGCTAGTGCTAAGGTTTGCAGGTTTGCGCAACCTCCAAAAAAACGCTGGGATAAAAAAGAAAGTAAATTGTTCTTTGTGTTGTTTATTTTATTTATTGATAACAGATTTATAGCTACCAAATTAACCAAACATACTAATGACTATAGCGGATTCCGCCGATTCGTAAGCGTTTGACGACATTGTTCGGTCCATGGTTTGCAAGGTTTGCAGGCTAGACTGCAAACTTTGCTTTACACATATGCACCTGCGCCTTAACTCTTATTTTGTTCGCTTAAAATACTTTCCCATAAGCAAGCATTAGGTTGCACTTGTGGATGCAAACCAAATATCGATACGCTATTATAATCTGTTATCGGTCAATGTTGCGAGTCTTGAAACACAAATAAAAATGAATTCGATGCAAAGTTTAATTGCGCAGCCATTCTCTAACCGATCTGTATCAAAAAAAAACTGCAAATTAAGCGACATGGATGACCTATACATGACTTAAATATTGTGCAGATGGTGTTTTGTAAAAAGTGAAGTTTTAACAGAAGTAGTTCGCGAAGCTAAAGAAGTACCTATGCGACATTGTTATCTGCTAAGCTAAAGAACGAATTAGCTTTACTGGCCGTTTAATTGCAGCAACCAGTTTTTTTTTGAAAAGTTTAAGTAATTTTAAAGAAACCACTATCCATTTTTTAATTTATAAAAACTTAGCACTAAACTAACTGTAATCTACGAAAAAGAAAAGTTTAAATCTGCTTTTGATTTACTTGTACTCTATAATATTATTTCAGAAAACAGTGAGCTTAGTGAAACTCTAAATCTTTTAAAAATCCTGATAACTATCCCAATGGCTTCTGCTGATGCAGAGTGGTGCTTCTCCAGTCTGAAAAGAATAAATACTTTAAAAAAAATTCATTATGCCTGGAAAGATTGTCCTCATTAACGATGTCTTCAAAGAAAAGGACTTAATCCAAGAAATACTCGATTTCAGTAAAAATTTATTGATAAATTTGCAGCTGCCAAAGATCGTCTGTCGTATGCACTTTCTCTTCTTTTTCTTTCTGTTTTTTTGCGAATATAAAAAAAGGGGAATTTTAGCAATATACTATATATGTACAAGATACATCAATTTAAAATCCTAAATATCTCCTAATTCCTCAAGCTTAATTTAAAATTTCCAGTTTCGGCACATTTTTGCAAATGTCTCTTTGCAACCCCCAAATTTTATTAGCACCAGCCGCCACTGGTAGCTTTGCAGTGTCAGTTTTTGTGCTTGGCGTTGAGGTCTCCTGCTATCAGAGTAGGTGTCGAAGATTTTGTCGAGTTCCTCTTCTATTTCCTTTTTTGTGGGCGGTGAGTATACGGAGTACAGTGCGAGTTTTGAATGTCGTAGCTGTATTTCCACTCCCGTATATTCGATGTCAGGTTTGTCGCCGTTTGACTCGAGGGCGTGGTGTTCGATGCCAATTTTTACTAGCACGGCCACGCCTCCTCCTGCTTTGTCTTCTCGGTCCTTTCTGTAGGTCAAGTAGTTGGGAATCTTCAACGTTTTTCCCGGCCTTAGATGGGTTTCTCCGAGCAGAACAATATCTGGTTTGTGTTCTGCGACGAATGCTTTCAGTTCCGATAGCTTGTTTGTAATGCTGTTTGCGTTCCAGGCTATGATTTTCAGCCCGGTAGGTATGTTTAGCCTTTTTTGGTGTATGTCCATTTAAAATGTTGTTAGAATTTTCGTAATTTTTCTGGTGAAGCTGATCTCTTGACCCTCGGTTGGCTTAAGTTGTGCAAATTCTATTAACATCTCTGCTAGAAGAACTGCTATTTGGGTTTTTGCAGTTGTTTTTTCTTTTTGCGGTGGTTTCGTTGCCGGTTTGTTTTTCTGTGTCTCTTGTTGTTGAGGCTTTTCAGTTTTAAAATTCAGCGGTTTTGCCCAAGCTGACACAGTAGGTTTTTGTGCCGTTGTCTTGGGAACTTGTTGAGGTTTTTCGGTCTCTGTCGTTTGTTGTGCGGGCCTCTTCTTACACTGCCTGGAAATTGCAGTGTGTGCTCCTCCACAGTTTACGCATTTGGCGGCGGTCGTTCTTTCCTTGTCGCAGAGATGTGTGCTGTGTGCTCCTGCACACTTCATGCACCGGTATTCTTGATATGTTGAGGCCGTTTACTTTTGTGATTCCGTAAATCGATTTGTACTTGCGTTCCAGTTCAACAAGTACTCCTTTTCCGTTCATCCGTGTGATTTTCATTGTCGGGTATCCTTGTGCCTTGAGATCCTCGTGCACGTCTTTTTCAGGTGTTTCTTGTGGAATACCTCGTATTACCACTTTTAGCGGTTTTTCCTCTCTCAGTTGGTGGGTGTGGAATTCAAGGTTTGCCTCCTTGAATACCTTGTACATTTTCCGGTAGTCGTTCACGGTTTGCGGCACGATTCTAATTCCGTCTCTGGTTGTTGAAGCTCTTGAGTAGACTATCTTTGTCTCCCTCAAGTGTTTGCTTATTTCGGTCCATTTGTCTTTATTCCTTAGAATAATCGGTGTCGTGTTGTTATCTGTGGTTGTTTGGATAGTTGTTTTTTCTGTTGTCGTGTTCGTTGTAAATGTCCGTTTGTTGTTTGTTTTTCGTTTCCTTGGGGGCTGTTCCGTTTTATGTTCTTCCTCTTCTTCTTCTATCTGTTTGGGTTCTTCTTCACGGTCCTCTTCGCTAGTTTGTAGAGCGGCAAATCGGTTTTGCCCTACAATCTTCTCGTCGCTGTCGTACTCCTCGGTCCTTTTCTTCTTTGCCATTTTCTTTGGAGTTGAAAATGTTTCTACTTGCATCTTGCAAGCCTGCTCGTTCTCTTTAGTTAGTTGAGCTATGCGCTCGTTTACTAACTCGGCCAAACCTATTAGTTCGGCCAAGTTGCAGTCTATCACGCTCTTCATCGTCGTAGATTGTGGCACCAACGATCCTGGGACCTGGACGCACACAATTTAAACTCCGAAAAGCACCAAGTTTTCACTTGAAGTTGGCTAGAGTCGCACTTAGGGAAACTACTTAATTCACCTCCGTTCGGTACGAGTATCGAGACAACGTGTAAATTCTCCTCTTTTCTCTTTTATTTGGTTTCATCTTATTAACCCAATGACATAACAAGACTGACATTTAAATAAAACTGATCCAGTGTTGCCAGATGACCTAAACATTATTCGTGAATAATCTCCTTAAACATGCCACAATTCGGATGAAAATCCCTGACCATATCAAATTTCTAGAACATTCATAAATGTAGATAAATTGTCTTACATTTTTACCATGAATGAATAACATATGAACGTAAAATAAAAAATTATATTCGCTCAAGTGTTGATTTTCCCGAACACTTGGCAACTTTCAACTGACATTCAGTTACCCAACGACCATTGATCTTATTTCTGGTAATCATAGAACACTGCCACGCCATGTTCGGGATTGTGCAAATTGACGCATGAGCAAACAAAATTCGTGACAAAGTTTTAGCACTTTGTCGCTACTGTATGCGTAAGCTAATATCTATACTGTGCTTAAAACTGTCTAAAGACTATCGATATGAGTAGGTATCGATACTTTAATGGTATTTACATGAGTAGTATCGAAAATTATTTCCGAATACTACTTTATGAGCAGGTATCGATACTTTGTGGGTATCGGAACATCCCTGGTCATAGAGAAACTAAGAAAGAGTATGGACTACGTGCAATTCTATGGATAGCGTACGCCCCTCGTGGTTAACGGAACTATTACCTTAAAAACAGAGCACTGTAATACCAACCACACAAAAAACTGTATTATCGACAAAATTTCCCACTTTTCTTCAAATATTCAATGTATCCAAGAATTTTAAATTTAAAAAGAAGATTTTTACCACATCAGTAATTGGCATTAATTACGCAACTTTGCGTAGTTATCACCATTTACCAATGTGGCAAAATGTTCTTTTAAACCTAATTAAAAAAAACCACAAAGTTAGTTCAGTGCTTTAATAAATTACATTAAAATTTGTAATTTGTGATGCACCGAGACTCCATAAAATACAAATTTTAAGCAATATTTTATACCCAAATATCAGCATAATTTATATTTCAACGTTTTAAAGGGTTAAAATAAGAAAAATATATGTTCCCAGAGTTTTTACTTACAAAATATAAACAACAATAATAAAGCAATTATGAAGTAGATCCCTTTTTTAGAAAAAGTCAACAAAATGAAAATTAATTATAAAGGAAATTAACACAGAAATATATCAGCACCTCTGACTTCTGAAACAAAGAGAAAATATTTCAGTTTAATGAATAAATATAAACAAAAAATCAAGAATGACACAACACAAAAGCTAGTAAATCAAGACTGGACTAGAATTTTATCATTTGTACCAGCAACTTAAAGAATATCCTGATCATTTCGCCATCAATTCTAGGATCAGGAACAATACCTTGTTCAGTTTCATATAAATTACCACTTGTTGGTCTTTTTTTTTAAATATCTTTTAGGAAGATCAGCTGCTGTTTTTGCTGATTATTCGAAAACGGCAACTTCAAATGAAAAATCGAACAGAAAACTTTTTGTTTAGAATTTGAAGATCTATCAAAATATGCTTAAAAATGCAGTGTTGCCATTTAAACAAATATTGTTTTAGTATCTCTCAAGAAATACGGCAACATAGGAAAGATTTTTTGGTACATTTTTCTTAGTCAAGCTATTTCTTACAACTTTAAAATTGGAAGTACTAGTCTATTATTTCAAATAGAAAAGTAGGCCTATGTCAAATTTTAAAAAACTACATGTTAAATAAAATTAATAAACATATTACATATATGGTTGGGGCCGGTCGTTAGCTAATCGCCAAAGGCCAACTGACGTTACCATGGTATTTACGTATTTATTTTGAAAGCTGTCAACTGTCAATTTCCTTTGTACATATTTTAAAATAATCCGAAAATGTGTTCGATTTAAACACATTTTCCACATTTTACTTGTGTCCAACGTAATTACTTCCATAAAATGGTCATCTTACAATTAGAAGAACAGGTTTGCCATTTCAATTTCTAGGTTATGTGTCACTGAATTCCCAAATTTTAGCCAGCTATAATTCAGTCGATATTCTCAGGGGAACTAGACGAAATCAAGGAACTGATAGCCTGCAAGCAAGATGTTAACTGTCTCGGTAAATTGATCTTATTTATTTTTCAGTTGGGGGTTATCGTTGTGAATTTTAGATTGCGAAAGTAGGAGCCCTCTGCACGCTGCTGCGTTTAAAGGCGATCCAGATATCGTATCCGTCTTATTGGCCAATGGGGCGCGGGTCAACGCTAGGGATACCAAATTTATAACGCCGTTGCATCGTGCGTGCGCTGTCAATTCGGAGGAGATTGTTGATTTGTTGCTGAGATATGATGCCGATGTAACCGCCCGAGATAAACACTGGCAGACGCCTTTGCATGTGGCGGCGGCCAACGATGCGTATCAGTGTGTTGAGCTGTTGCTCAACGCGGTGCCAAATGCTAATGTTACTGACAGGTCTGGACGAACTGCTTTGCATCATGCCGCCTATAACGGGCATACTTATATTGCAGACTTGTTGATTTCTAGGGGTTGTATTGTGAATGCTTGTGATAAAAAAGATATGAGGTGAGGTTGTTTCAGTTTTTTTTAAAGTCTGTTTGATAGTTGCATTATTTACAGGCCTCTGCATTGTGCTGTGCGAATGGGGCATATTGATACGGTTGATTTGCTTTTGAGATGTGGGGCTGACGTCAATGTGTGTGGTCATCAGGGGAACACGCCCTTGCATGTTGCAGCAGGCACTGGTAAGTTTTATAAAACAAATTAATCATTTGAACATATTTGACTCTTAACACTTGACCGATAAGCTGAAATATTTATTAGATTCAGTGTTGGTAATCAAGGGCAATTGATTTCATTAATTTAGTACACCCAACTGCCAAGTTTCTTGGCCCATAACTTTCAGGATATCGAAATTTTGTGATTAACATTGAAACCTTGAACAAACCAGGCATTTGTGAAATGCTTTGGATTTAAACTTGAAATTTTGAAAAAAATGTTGAACTTTTAATGTTATAATAGTAAACTTTATAAAAACAAATTTGAAGAAATTTAGATTTTGGAAGTAAAATTTCTAAAAAATGGTCAAAATTTTGGGGTAGTATTTTGTATTCAAGTTTGGAAAAAAGGAAAACTGCGGTTGCAGACAAACTTCAGAACAACATAGATATTTTCTTGAACTTTGCAGTCACAGTTTACAAAAAGTAACAAAAACCCAGAAATTATCTAAAAAATTCAGTTTAATTAAAATTAATTCATGTCAATTAAAATTTTAGGAGAAAAGTTAATAATTCAGGATTAATATTGAAATTTTGCAAAAAAGTCACAATTCCTAAAGTTGATATTTCAAATTTAAGTTTATAATTTCAAGGAAAATAAGAAGAGAAATAATTTTCTGAAAACATGAGTTAAAAACAAAAGCAGTTCTTTTTAATCACTATTAACTACATTTTGCGATTAATTTGCAAAATTACAAATAAAATAAAAATTCCAAAATTTTGATTATTAAATATTTTGACGAAATTTCACGAATGGGTATTGAGGTTTGTTGTAAACTGACATCGCTATTTATTGAAAATTTTGATTTTCAAAATTGCAAGTTTTCTTCGAAATTTCGACTTTTTTTCAAAATTTTACATACACTAATGGACAAAACTAAAGAAACTTTTTATACATTTAAAAATAAAGTTAATTCTACTATGTAGAGTGTTATTGTATACCATGCTTTATTCGTAAGAAAATATTCCTTCAACGTATGCCATACAATTTTTTATTGCTTTCCTTGATAATTTTTTTATGCTGGTTTTACAAGTTGTATTGGGACAAAACTAAAGAAACTATGTTTTTTATCCAAGTTTGTAGCGCTTATCAGTTGGAATTTGGTTTGTGTATATCAGTTAACGTTTCGTTTGTGTATGAGTTCAGTGTATAAAATTGCGACAATGCCTGCCGGAAGATATCTATCTCAAGATTTGCAGTTAAAAATTGTTCAAGCATTTGAGGCCGGAACGAGGCAAAAGGACATTGCTAAAAATTTTTCTTTACATAAATCCGCGGTATCCAAAGTATTGAAGAGGTACAGGACACGAGGAAATGTTATTATTAATAGACGTTGTGGCGGCAGACCAAGAAAAACGAGCAATTTGCTAGACAGGCAGATAAAAATCATCGCCATGAAAAAACCGAATTTGTCTGCAAGGGACATTCTACGCGAATTGGGAGTAGAAGATTTGAGTTATAAGACTGTACAAAGGCGTTGTAATGAAGTAGGTCTTGTGAGCAGACGACCAGCAAAAACCCCATTCATTTCTCAGAAAAATAGAAAACCCCGGCTGGCTTTTGCTCAAAAGTATTTACATTGTGATTTAGCATTTTGGAGAAGAGTTTTATTTAGCGATGAGACCAAAATAAATCTCTTTGGTTCTGATGAGGTAGCATGGGTGAGGCGTCCAGTTGGTAAACGGTATGACCCCAAGTACACTTTACCCACAATAAAGCATGGCGGAGGATCTGTTCTTCTATGGGGATGCTTTTCGTCTTACAAAATGGGTCCAGTTTATTTTATTGAAGAAAAAATGGATAGGTTTCTGTGTCTAAACATTTTGAAAAATGTTATGGAACCATTCTGTGATAAAAATCTGCCAGTCAATTGAATATTCCAGCACGATAACGATCCGAAGCACAAAGTGGCAATCGTTACCAATTGGCTCAGGGACTCAAAAATCGTTGTTTTAAACTGGCCAGCGCAAAGCCCAGATCTGAACCCCATCGAAAATTTATGGAATGAATTGAAAATCCAAATCAGAAAGGAAAATGTCCAAAATAAGGAACAGTTGAAGCAGGCTATTCAAGAAGTGTGGAAAAACATGGATATGTCCAAAATAGATACTCTCCTTAAATCGATGCCCAGAAGGTGTGAAGAAGTTATTCAGAATAAAGGATACTCTACGCATTACTAATTTGTTTTAACTTGTTTTATCAGAATTGTGAATAATTTTTTAGATTTTGGATAGTTTCTTTAGTTTTGTCCAACTGTTTTTTTTTATAGAATTATTTATTGTTTTCTTACATTACGAGTTACATTATTATATATGCTATTATGTTTCTTTAGTTGCCCTAATTATACTTTTATACATAAAACTACGTTAGTTTAACGGAGTATTAAAAAAAATTAAAGTATCTAAAGTTTCTTTAGTTTTGTCCATTAGTGTATGTCTTAGAAATGGTCACTCCTTTTTTTAAATTTCTGTGTAAATTCGATTTTTTATAGAAATCCTTGACTGCTTTTAAAAGTGGGACTTGGTAAGCACGATCTTTCCCAGGCAACAATGCCGATATGCCTGAAAGTGGGACTTTTTTAAATATTGTTTCTTTTTCTGAAAATGTTGATTTTTTTGATTAATCTTTTGTTTTCGAAAACTATGTCCCCTTTTAAATTTCTATATTTTGAAACGTATGAAGTTTCAAAAAACTGCTTTTTTATTTTGAGGTTTTAAAAAATATTTGATTCTGTTACAAAATTCCGACTTTTTCTTGATTTCTTTGTCGAAGTTTCGACTTTTTGTAAATTTTGAGCAATTCAACCTTATGAAAAATCAACCGTTTTTAAGAGTTTTTTTCTTGAAATATTGACTTTTTCTCAAAATTATTTCGTTCTTATTTTATTTAGGCTCTTTTTTGAAAATTTTTGAAAACACCATTATTAAAAAACTACAATATTTCAAATTTTCACTTTTTTTAATGTGCTGTTTTTTTAAATATTAGATTCTTTTTTCAAAAGTCCAATTTCTAGATTTTGATTCTTTTTGAAAACTGGAAAATTATTACTCCAAAATTTCGACTTTTTCTCGATTCTTGTGTAAATTATGACTTTATTAAAAAAAATTTTTTTTACTTTGACTTTTATTATTACTATTGATTTTTTCAAAACTTTGTCTTTTTTAAAAAAAGTTTACCTTCAAATTGCGACTTTCAAAATTTAGATTTTTTTTCAAATTTTGACTTTCAAAATTTTCAAAGGAAAAGTTTACTTTTTTAATGTCCCCCCCCTTAATATCTCGACGTTTTTTAATATCGACTCTTTTTTTTGAATATTTCGACTCTTTGAAAATTATGCCATTTTTCAAATTTCGTCAATTTTTGAAAATTTTGTAATTTTTTTTTGATAATTTTGCCTGGATGAAAATCTCAACTTTTTTACCTTTTTAATTTTAAAAACTTCGACTGGACCTTTTTCAAGGTAATGACAGCATATCTCGTTTGCTCCTCAACGCTGGCGCTGACATCGACGCCAAAAATTACTCCGGCAACACCGCCCTCCACATCGCCTGCCTCAACGGTCAGTTACTCGTATGCCAGGATCTGATATCGTCCGGGGCCGATTTGGAGGCCGCAAATAATTTGGGTCAGACTCCTCTACATATCGCTGCATCTTCCACACATGGAGTGGAATGTCTTTTATATTTGCTTTCTCAAAACGTCGACCTTAACAAGCAGAGTAAAAACGGTAGAACGCCGTTGCACATGACCGCCATATATGGCAGATTCACGCGAAGCAAATCGCTTTTGGACAAGGGGGCCAAGATAGATTGCGTCGATAGTTATGGGTGTACTCCGCTACATATCGCTGCTTTGTATGGGCACGATCTTCTGGCCAATACGCTCTTGTCATGTGGGGCTAATCCAATGCAGAAAGGGTGAGTAATGATAAAATGTATTTTTTTAACCTCTTTGTAAATTACCTAACCCCCTCCCCCCATTTTACATGCGTGAGGTCCAATAACGTCATATTTTACAATAGGTGGACCTTGGAGTTTAGGTTTATGTCTCCCCCGCACTTTTGTTAGTTGTCACCACAGACACTCGCATCCATAAACACTCTAAGCATCGTTTTTTTTTTCTCAACTCCTATCCGTACCATTAAGGGTTAATTTAGATTGAACCTTGGACACTAACGGAGTCAGCTTGTGCTGATGGAGCATTGTGCCGGTGATTACTGGGGCCCCTTTGCATACCATTTTATAGAACTGAGAGGTTTTCTTTTTTATGATTTCTATTGCTTTTATGTATGCCTTTTCAGATGATTTTGTTGTTGAAATGGATTATAAATTTATGAAAAAAATTAGCTGACATGTCACCCGACAGTTGTCACGTCCATGGTCACGTTTAACATTATATGCGAGTATTATGCTTTCAAAAGTTTCATTACCAAAATTTCGTTTGTATTTTAAAGATTTTTTAAAATTTTAAGTCAAAATCTCTTTGAAATACAAATCTTGTCCCCTGAAACCGAGTATCCCTCTGAAGATGGTAGCTTGGCTATCGAAACGCGTTAGAGCAACCTTTGTTGCCTTTCTTGGTTTCAGGGGACAAGATTTATATCTCAGTTTTTGAAGATAACCAGTCCGTTTCACTAAAATTTCTTTCCCAATATTCAGACTCTTTTAAAAAAATGTTTGATTTTTTTCTAAGTTGCATCTTTATCCTAAATTTCAGATTTTTTTTTAAATTTTAATCTTGTCAAATGCAAACTTTGTTAAAATTTAGACTATTTGGAAGTTTTAACTTTTCTATCGAAAATTTTTGATTTTATTCTTGCAAATTCAACTTTGAAAATTGAGAGTTTTCGATTTTCTTTTGTATTTCAACTGTTTTTCACAATGTCGAGTTTTTTGAAATATTGAGTTTTTTCAAAATAGCAATTTTATTATAAACTTGAGAATTTTTTTTACAAAACTACGACTTCTTGTCAAACTTTCTTAAGACTTTCTACTCTAAAAATTTCAACTTTTTAAAAAAGTTTTGCATTATTTGAAAATTTCTACTCTTGAAAGTTAAGACTTTTCTAAAATTTCTAGTTTTCTGAAAATTGCGCTTTTGTTTTGAAAAATTTCGAAGAAATTTAGATTTTTGTTCGGTTTTTTTGTGAAAATTTTGTTTTTTTCGAAAATTACGACATTTATTCTCTTGAAATTTCTATTTTTTTGTAAGTTTATACTTTTCCCGAAATTTTCTACTTTTTGGCAAAGTGCATTTTTTCAGTTTAGAATTTTTAAAGCTTAGATTTTTTTTTGAAAAACTGCCTATTCTGAAAGTTACCGATTTTGAAAATTTCGATATTTCTTCAAAACTCCCACTCTTTGAAAATTCATTCGTTTTTTTGATAAAATCTAGTTTTTTAAGGTTTTTTTTTAAATTTCGACATTTTTAACATTTTTGACCATTTTTCACAATTCTACTTCTTTTAGAAATTTGACTTCTTTCGAAATTAAATATTGTTGAATATTTTCGAAATTTTTTCTCTTAAATTTTCTACTCTTGAAAGCCTAGAGTTTTCAAAAAGATTTCTACCTTTTGGAATATTGCGTTTTTTTTTAACATTTTGGCTTCAAAGTTTAGATTTTTTTTGAACATTTCAGTTATTTTTGAAAATTATGATTTTTTTTATTAGGATATTCCTTCAAAATTCCTACTCTTTGAGAATTCATTCGTTTTTTTATGATTTCGAATTTTTTAAAAGCTGGATATTCTTTCAAAATTTCGAATCTTTGAAATATTCTCCCATTTTTTAAAAGTTTACTTTTAAAAATTTGACTTCTTTCGAAATTAAACGTTTGTGAAAATTTTGATTTTTCAAAGTTTAGATTTTTTTGTAAAATATCGGCTTTTCGGAAAGTTCTGACAGTTTTTAAAAATATCGAAAATTCATTTGTTTTTTCAAAATGTCGACTGCTTTGAAAACTGGACCTTATTTAAATTTCGTTTTTTTTGAAATTTTCGACCTTTTTTTGAACTCTACAACACCGTTTTTTCAAAATTTTACTTTTAAAAATTCGACTTCTTTTTTGTAAATTTCGACTTTTCAAAGTTTTGACTTTTTTAGATAATTTCAGATATTTTTGTAAATTTTGACTTTTTTGAAAATTTCTACTCTTGAAAGTAAGGACTTTTCCAAAAATTTCTTGTTTATTGAAATTTTTTTTTTAAATTTTAAAGATTATATTTTGTGTCAAGAACTTTCTATTTTTTTGAAAATTTTAATTGTTTTTAAATTTTCGACATTTCTTAAAAATTAACACTTTGATAATTCATTAGTTTTTTATTTTTGATAATGATGAGTTCTTTAAAAGTTGGATTTTATTTCGAAATTTCAACTTTTTGAAATTTTAGACCGTTGTTCAAAATTTTACTTTTTTTTAAAAAATTCGACTTTTTTCGATATTGTAACGCAATGTAAATAGATAGAATAGAATGTAGAATAGAATTGTAGAATTTAGTACGTAAGAAAAGTTTCTAGAAAGATCTGATAAGGGGAAAGCGGCCGCGATAACGAAGGAAACGGCGTTCCAGAAATTTCGGCAAACGATAAGCCTTATCTGCGAGATTTTTCTAGAGCCTGGAAGCCAAAACTATATAAAACGGCCAGCTCTCCCTCGAGTCAAAAGTCAGTTAGAGTCAGTGTAGTTAGTGAGTTAGTAGTTAGAAGTACATAAGTGAGTTATTATTCAGTTGTAGTGATCCGAGTTTAGTTTGGTAATGAAGTGGGTATTATTCATGTGTTAATCAATTCGAACCGATAGCCCGCAACAATATTAACTTTTTTTTAAACTACTACTTTTCAAAGTTAAGTTTTTTTTGGAGAATTTCTGCTTTTTTGAAAATTCTGACCTTTTTAAAAAATTCGACATTTCTTGAAAATTCTCCTTCTTTGAAAGTTCAATTGTTTTTTTTTTGACAATGTCGAGTTTTTTGAAACCTTGATTTTTTCAAGATTTTGTTTTTTTTCCTTTTTACAATTTTATTATTTTTAAAAATTCGATTTCTTTTGAAATTAAACTTTTTTGAAAAATTTCTCTTGAAAATTTTGATTTTTTGGAAAATTTGGACATTTTTTCAAAATTCCCATTTTTTGATAATTGATTCCTTTTTTCATAATGTTGAGTTCTTCGAGAGGTGGATTTGTTTCAAAATTTTGACTTTCTTTTTGAAATTTTCGACCGTTTTTTAAAATTTTACTTTTAAATTCGACTCCTTTAACATTTTTTCGCAAACTTTCAATTTTTGTTTTTTGAAAATTTGGATATTCATTAAAAGTTTTGACTACTATTGAAAATACCTATTTCTTTAAAAAAATTGAAATACAAATCTTGTCCCCTGAAACCAAGAAAGATTAACAAACACAATAAAGGTTGCTCTAACGTGTTTCGACAGCCAAGATATCATCTTCAGAGAGATACTAAAGATTATCAAGGACCAGTCCGTTCCACCAAAATCTATTTCTTTTTCAACCTCGACACCATTTTAAAATTGTCAACTATTTTGAAAGTTTCGACTGTTTTTCAAAATTTCCAGTTTTCAAAAATTTCGCCACTAATTTTTGAATTATTTGGAAAATTTCGATTTCTTTTTCATATTGTTGACATTTTTCATGAAAATTGCTTCCTTTTGGACGTTTTGCCTTTTTGAAAGTTTCGACATATTTTCCAAATCTTTACTTTTGAAAATTTCCAATTTCTAATAATTTTGGCTTTCTTCATAAGTTTGACTTATGTAAAATTTCGGCTTTTTCTGAATATTTGACTCGACATTTTTCCAAAACAATGATTATTTTTGTAATTTTGAATTACTTTTGAAAATTTTAACTCTAGAATTTTGATTATTTTTTCATTTTTTCAAATTCTCCAACTTTTAAATAACAGGATTTTCAAAATCCTGGCTTTTTTTTTAAATTTTGACTACAAAATATTTGCTTTTTTTTAAATTTTGCTTTTTCAAAATATACACCTTTTTGAAAATTGCGATTTTTGTTTTAAATTTTTGATTTATTTCAAAATTTTAACATTTTTTGAAAATTTCGACTCTAAAATTTGGACTTTTTTAAAATCCTCAATTTTTTAAAAATTTGGGCTATTTCTCAAAATTTTAACTTTTTATAAAATTCGTATTATATTGATAATTTCGCCTTATTTTCAAATTTTCGATTTTTTTTAACTTTCCAATTTAAAATTTCAATTTTTTTCCCAAAATAATAAAATTTGAACTTTTCAACATTTCGCCTTTTTTGGAAAACGTCGATATTAATAATTTTGGTATTTCTTAAAAATTTAGTTTTTTGAAATATTTCGGCTTTTTTGAAAATTGTTTCCTCATTTTTTGGAAATTTTGACCATTTTTTAAAGTTTAGACTACTTTTCAGAATCTCATCTTTTTTAAAAAATTCTCATTTTAGTGAATATTTCGCCATTTTTTCAAGTTCTTCAATTCTTTGAAAACGGCTTTTTCAAAATTTTGACTGTTTTTTTTTCAACGTTTCTTAAAATATTTCGATATTTTCTGAAAATCTCGGCATTTCTTTAGAAATTATGACCATTTTTAGAAGTTTATTTTAATTTTCAGAATCTTAACTTTTTAAAAAAATCCCTATTTTACTGAAGATTTCGCAATTTTTTTCAAGCTCGAATTCTTTGAAAACGGTGTTTTCAAAGAATTCAAAATTTCAACGTTTTTCAAATTATTTCGCCTCTTTGAAATTTTTTCTCGCTAATTTTTATAAGTCTTGATCATTTTTAGAAGTTTACATTAATTTTCAGGATCTTAACTTTTTTAAAAATTTCCAACTTTATTCAAAATTTCGCCATTTTTTCAAGTTACTTAGAAAATGTTTCTTTAAAATTTGGATTTTTCTTAAATTTCGACGTTTTTCAAAATAACCGACTTTTGAAATTTCGATTTTTCAAAATTTTAGGTTTTAGAAAACTGATTTTTCAAAATTTCGAATCGTGTATTTAAAAATTTTAACATTTTCGACTCTCTCAAATTTCGACTTTCTAAACATTTTGAATTTTTCCTCAAAATTTCGGCGATTTTTCATAATTTGGACTTTTTGAAAATTTGAAATTTTTTAGTTTCGCCTTATCTTTAAATGTATTTGAAAATTTCGTTTTTCTTTTGTTCAAAAATTCTACATTTTTCAAAATTTGAATTTTTTTGAGAATTTAGACTGTTTTTTAAACAAGGGTGTCCACCTATTGCGAAATAGTAATATATCTCACTAGTGGCTGAAGTTAGGAAAAACATCTCTTTTCCCAAGCTTTATAAAATTAAAATATGGCGGACTATACAGGTTGTTTAATTTTCCCTGTATCTTAGGTATTTTTTTACCGCAGTTTCCAATTCATTATAAACAATAAGGGGTATGTTGTAAAAAAAAAGTTTTTTTTTGAATTCCTAATTCCATATTTTTGGAGTTGTTTGTGCAAAAACAACAGTTTACCACGGGGTATAAAAATATCTATTACTACGAATAAAATTTAGAAAATCATTTCGTAACACCTTAAGTGGTAGGTTTTTAGTTAAAAAATTGATCTAATGTATAAGATTTTTGCAAGTTACGTAATTTCGTGTCTTTCGAAACAAATTCAAATTGTCTTAATGGTTCAATACCGATTAAACATTTTTTAATTATACGGAAGTCTCAGATGTGACTCATATTTTGATTTTTGTGTAGCTACGAAGGAAGGACGCCTTTGCATATATGCTGCCTCTCGGGTTACGTTGAATGCTGCAGAAAATTTTTACAAGCTGGAGTAAATCTAAACGTACAAGACGACAAGGGCATGACTCCAATCCATTGCGCCGCCTACAAGGGGTAAGTTCTCGTATTAGTAGCCTCAATTATTTAACTCTCTTCGTCTAATTCTCTTACAGTTCTGTAGACTGCCTGGACCTGTTGGTCAGTAACGGGGCTAACTTCTTGACTCTGGACTCTAGAGGTCGCCTAGCCGTGCATTACGCCGCTTCCAAGGGTCACTACCAATGCGTCTTCACTTTGGTGGGCATTGGGAGCCCGACAAACGCCAGAGATAGCTTCGGATGCACACCCTTGCACTTAGCCGCGGGGTACGACTTGGAAGGGAAGTGCGTGGAGTATCTGCTGCAGCACAGGGCTGATCCCTTGGCTCGCGACAATAGGGGGTTCACCCCTCTTCACTACGCGGTAATAACACCATGACTGATACTTCTAAAATTACTAACTTTTTCACTATCTATCTGGTTTTGAAAAAATATTCAAATTGTTTAAAGGCAGTGAAAAAGTTATATAAAAATTAGTATATTCGAATCAATGAAGGTTTTTACTTTTACTTCTAAACCTACTAAAACAGACCCGATTTATATGTTTTAAAATTAAATATTTTAATTGTTTAGTAAAAAAATGCATTTATTTGTAAGTAATGAGCTGGAGGAATTTGGGTTAAATCTTGACAGAATTTGTCTTTGCAGTTTCTACTTTAATCTCAAAGATTCGATCACTATTTCGATATTTACGGAAAAAATGCAAAAGTTGGACTTAACTGGAAATTTATACTTTTTTGCCTCAAATATTGGTGCGAACATCTGAAATTCTGAGTTCAGTCGTACATTTTTCTGAAATTTTCGTCTTATTGATATCAAAATGGCGCTTTTAATTTGGAAATTTGAACTTTTTTCTCCAAATTTCGACTTACTTTTGACATGTCAGTTTTAGATTCAAAATCACTACGTTTATTTTGGTTAATTCTACAAATCATCATCGTCATTTTAAAATCAAAAGTTCATGTTTAATTCTGAATTTAGAGATTTAGAGAAATCAAATTTTTGTGAAATTTTTTAAAAAATCAAGCTTTAACTGGAAAGCTCGAGCAAAAGTTGAGTTCGTAAATTAAAATTTATTTAAACAAATTTGACTTTTTTAATTCAGAGAATGTCAGCTTATATGAAAATTTTTTACTTTTTTTCCTAAGGTTTCGCAAAAGTTCAACATTTCGAATTTACTACTTTTATTTTGGTTAATTCTACAAATCATCATCGTCATTTTAAAATCAAAAGTTCATGTTTAATTCTGAATTTAGAGATTTAGAGAAATCAAATTTTTGTGAAATTTTTAAAAAAATCAAGCTTCAACTGGAAAGCTCGAGCAAAAGTTGAGTTCGTAAATTAAAATTTATTTAAACAAATTTGACTTTTTTAATTCAGAGAATGTCAGCTTATCTGAAAATTTTTTACTTTTTTTCCTAAGGTTTCGCAAAAGTTCAACATTTCGAATTTAAATATGATTTTAAAAGTTTTGGCTTATTTTGAAAAAAAAAATAATTTTTTGAAAATGTCGAATTTTTTCTAAAATTTTCAGTCACTAAAATTTCCTCTTTTTATAAAAATTTGGATCTATGTTGAAGATTTCGGTTTTTTCCCGAAATTTTGACTTTTACTGAACATTTCGAGTGTTTTTCAAAGAATTTGACTCCTTGAAATTTCGAATTTTTTTGGCAAAATATTGACTGAAAATTTATGTTTCTTTGAAATTTCAAATTTTCCGCTTTTTAAAAATTTTGATATTTTTTTCATCAAAATCTTGAGGTATTTTAAAAATTTAGCCTTCAACATGAGACTTTTTTGAAAATTTTATCTTTTTATAATAAATCTGACTTTTTCGAAATTTTGATTTTTGTAAAATTTGACTTTTTTGTTTTTGTTAAACTCTGCTTCTTGGATATTTTGACCTTTAAAAATTTCCACTTTCAAATTTGGGCTTTTATTGAAAATTTGAGTATTTTGAAAAGGATTCGATCTTTCTTGACAATTTCCAAAATATTGACACTAAAAATTTTTTGTTTTTTGGAACATCAAAATTTCCGCTTTTTTACACTTTGATTTTTTTTATCAAAATCTTGTATTTTGGAAATTTAGCCCTTCGAAAATTCGACTTGAAAATTTTATTTTTTTAGAAATTGGACCTTCTCGAAGTCTTGACTTTTTTTTTGTAAAATTAGTAGTGTTGGGCTATTCGAATACAAGTTGTGAGATGTATTCGATTCTACCAAGATCTCAAATACATCCGATTCTCAACTGAAGTATTCGAATACTCCCAGACTCCGTAAGTTGAAGTGAGAATATGAATAGAATCGGGTTCTCGCTTCGCACAAGCAACATCTCATCATCGCATGATTCATAAGTTCTCGGGTACTTGCTTGTATTCGAATACAAAATGTGTATTCGAATACAAAATATGTATTCGAGATTGTGGTAGTCCGATACAACAAAACATTAGAATGCTGAGTAGTGAATAGAATCGGTCTCCTAACTACGCTACATCTACGATTCTTAACTTCTCAGATGTTGAATACTGTACCAGATTCTTGTATTCGAGATCTTAGACATGCATTACTGAATGCGTATTGTATTCGAGATCATTTTTATTCTGGATGGTTGGTTACGCATTATGTTCGCACACTCCTGCATTCGAATATGTACCTAATTTTTAATTTATTCAGTCAGTATTCAGACCCAGCAATCCATCTTAATAATCATTTGGTGGTCAAAATTTTAATGAAGAACGAAAGTTCATCAGTAATATTTTCTTTTTCCAGTACAATTTTGTCTTCATATGAAACATTTTTCTATGCTGTGGTTGATCTTAGTGGTCATTTGGTGGTTAACATTTCAATGAAAAACGAAAATCTATCAGTAATATTTTCTTTTTCCATTATAATTTTGTCTTCATAGGGAACATTTTTCTAAGCTGTGGTTGATCTTAATGGTCATTTGGTGATCAAAATTTCAATGAAAAACGAAAGTTCATCAGTAATATTTTCTTTTTCCACTATAATTTTGGCGTCATGTGAAACATTTTTCTAACCTGTGGTTGATCTTGATGATCATTTGGTGATCAAAATTTCAATGAAAAACTAAAGCTCATTAGTAATATTTTCTTTTTCCACTATAATTTTGTCTTCATATGGTATAATTTTTTAGGTTGTACGTTGTCGGTCCCCCTTAATAACCATTTGGTGGTCAAAATTTCATTAAAAAACGAAAGTTCATCAGTAATATTTACTTTTTCCACTAAAATTTTGTCTTCATATGTTACTTTTTTCTGTGCTGTGGTTGATCTTAATGGTCATTTGGTGGTCAAAATGTCAATGAAAAACGAAAATTCACCAGTAATATTTTCTTTTTTCACTATAATTTTGTCTTCATGTGGTACACATTTTTAGGTTTTACCTTATTGATTCACCTTAACCATTTGGTGGTCAAAATTTCAATGAAAAACGAAAGTTCATCAGTAATATTTTCTTTTTTCACTATAATTTTGTCTTCATGTGATACATTTTTCTAAGCTGTGCCTGGACTGATCTAAATGGTCATTTGGTGGCCAAAATTTCAATGGAAAACAAAAGTTCATCAGTAATATTTTCTTTTTCCACTATAATCTTGTCTTCATATGATACACTTTTTCAAGTTGTACTACTTGATAATCGCTTGGTGGTCAAAATTTCAATGAAAAACGAGAGTTTTTCAATAATATTTTCTTTTTCCACTGTAATATTGTCTTCATGTGGTACACGTTTCCAAGCTGCACTATATCGAATGGTTATGCTGGAGACCCTAGAAACTAATCAGCAGCTTCACTTGGTGGTCAAAGTTTCAATGAAAATCGAAAGTTCATCAGTAATATTTTCTTTTTCCACTATAATTTTGTCTTTATGTGGTAGATTTTTCTAGGCTGTGGTTGATTTTAATGGCCATTTGGTGGTCAAAATTTCAATGAAAAACGAAAGTTCATCACTAATATTTTCTTTTTTCAGTAGAATGTTGTCTTCATCTGGTATGTTTTTCCAAATTGTACGTTAACGATCCATTTTAATAATCATTTGGTGGTCAAAATTTCAATGCATTCGAATATGTACCTAATTTTTAATTTATTGCTTCATCCTTCTGATAAAATTATTAAATAACATAATGCTTTAAGTACTCTTTAAAATTTGGCTCTCAATTTTAATAATAAAATTTAACAATATCAGGAAATAGTGCCAATATGCGAATCCAATCAAAGTATGTGAATTCTAAAGCTTCAAGATTTATTTATACTAAGAAATTTGTATATATTCAATTAGGGAATTACCAATTACGGGCATAGGTACAGAAGTACTGAAATCGAAAGTCATATCTCTCCACCACATACCTCGAATAGGCCGCCGAGACAATTTTTCTAGTAGGTATTTTATTATCCCATAATTCGATTCTTTGTATTCGAATACTTATTCGATTCTCAAAAGTATTCGAATTCAATGTATTCGATTCTGAAAATCGTTCGATTATTCCAACACTAAAAATTAGACTTTTTTTTATAAATACTATTTCTTGGATATATTGACTTTTTTGAAAATTTCGACTGTCAAAGTTTGACTTTTTTATTAAAAATTTCGAGAATTTTTAAAAGAATTGTACCATTTTTGAGAATTTCAAAATTTTTGTGGAAAATCTTGACTTTAAAAATTTCTGTGGAAAATCTTGACTTCAAAAATTTCTGATTTTTGAAATTTAAATTCAAAATTTCTACCTTTTTCAAAATTTTGATTTCGTCATCAAAATATTTGACCTATTTTGAAAATTTACTCTTTTGAAATTTCGACTTTTTCGAAAATTTTAGCCTTTTAGAAATTTGACTTCCTCTCGCCAAGTTTTACTTTTTGTGAAAATTTAGACCTATTTTTGATAAACTCTATTTCTTGGATATATTAACTTTGTTAAAAATGTCTACTTCAAATTTTGACGTTTATTGAAAATTTCCAGAATTTTTAAAAGAATTTTATCTTTTTTGAGAATTTCGAATTTTCGCTGGAAAATGTTCACTTTGAAAATTTCATTTCAAAATTCCTGCTTTTTTCAAAATTTCGTTTCTTTCATCAAAATATAGACGTGTTCTGAAAAATTACTCTTTCAAAACTTCGATTTTTTTGAAAATTTCAGTTTTTTAGAATTTTCAGTTTGTTTTTGTAAAATTGGTCTTTTTTCCTCTAAATTCTATTTCTTGGAAATTTCGACTTTTTAGAAAATGTTGGCCTTCAAGTTTGAATTATTTTCGACCTTTTATTTTGACAGTTTTTTTTAAGTTTTTTCTTTCGTTGTTTTGACTTCTTTTGTAAAGTTTTTTTTTGAAAAGTTTCCACTTTTTTCAACATTTTTACTTTTCATCGAAGTTTTGACATTTTTTTTAAAAATCTCAGATATTTTAAGTGTCGACTTTTTCTCTAAATTTTGGTTTAAGGTTTAGAGAAACTGAATTTTTGAAAACTTTATAATAAAATCAAAATTTAATTGGAAATTTTGAGCAAAATTCAACATTTTGACTTTTAACATGATTTTCGACTTTTTAAAAGTTTTAACTTCTAAAGAAATTCTAGGTTTTAAAAATGTTGGCTTTTCCAAAATGTCCACTTTTTGAAATACTATGACCTTTTCTCGAAATTTTGACTTTCGAAATTTCGGCTCTTTTGAAAATTTGACTTTATTAAGAAAAATTAACACTGAAACTTTTGCCTTTCTGAAAGCTTAAATTTATTTGAAAATATCGACTTTTTTAGAAATTCGGAGCGTTTTTCAGGATTTTCGATTTTTCACTTTGGAAAATTAAAGTTTTTTTTTAATCTTGTTTATGAATATTCAAATTTTTATAAAAATTTGGATTTATTTTGAAAATTTCAGCATTTAAAATTTAAGCTTTTTCAAAATCTTTGACTTTCTTGAAATTTGATCTTTTTGAAAAATTCGACCATTTTTGATAATTTCCTTTTTTCGGAAAATTTTGAATTTGACCT
Source organism: Dastarcus helophoroides (assembly GCA_028583605.1). Taxonomy (NCBI): domain Eukaryota; kingdom Metazoa; phylum Arthropoda; class Insecta; order Coleoptera; family Bothrideridae; genus Dastarcus; species Dastarcus helophoroides. The sequence goes on along the minus strand of CM053334.1, from coordinate 6,528,961 downwards.
TTTCAAATTTTTTGAAAATGTCGTGTTTTTTGAGAAAGTTTTGTTTTTATCCAAAAATGTTCACCTTTTTTTTTTGCAAAATTTCAACTTCTTTTTGAAAATTTCAACTTTTTTAAAAATTGTCGTCTTTCTCGAAATTTCGACTTGGTTATTCTTTTTTACTTGTTATGCTTATTTGGAAAATTACGCCAATTTTTCAAAATTTTCACCTTTTTTAAATTAGTGCCTTTTTTAAATTTTTACTTTTTCTCAAAGCCTTGACTTTCGAATTTCTGAACCTTTTTTGAAAATTTCCACCCTTTTGAAAATTTCCACTTTTTAAAAAATTTGACTTTCTCTGTCTTTTTTGTAACTTGTTGCAAAAATAAACTTAAAAAAATAGACTGAAAATTTCGATCTTTTTCAAACTTTACACTTGATTTTGACTTTTTGTGGTTTCACAAATTCGAAGTTCTTGAAGTTTTGATTATTTTGAAAATTTTAACATTTGAAAATTTCCGATATTAAAAATTTCGATTTTTTTTCTAAAAAATTCTAACGTATTTTAAAAATGTATTTTTTTTGTTAATTGAATTATTATTGAAATTTTTTAACAGGTGGGAGGTAGAAATATAACGGCGGTCAAATTGCTACTTTGCATGAACTCGGCCGCCGCTCAAGTGAACGATAATGAGGGCAATATGATGACACCGCTGCATTTGGCCGCTAGAGGTGGCAACGTTGAGATATTGCAATCGATTTTGGCGTACTGTCGCGAGGTGGACATTCGAAATTCAGATGGATATACGCCGCTGATGTTAGCAACGCTGCAGCGGTACAAAGGGGCGGTGCAGTTACTGTTGAGGTACGGGGCGAAAGTTTCCGAACGATGCGGGCGATATGGAATGACGCCCCTCCATTATACAGCTAAGGCCGGCCAACAGAGCAGTTTGCGATTGATGCTGCAGAGCGACGATGGAATTCGAGAAATAAATTCTTTAGATAAGTAAGTTTGAAGATAAATTTGGGGTTTTTTGACATACTTTAAAATAAAAATTTTTCCGCTTTTCTTAAAATGTTCATTCGATACTTGAAATGGTTTGGCATTATTTTTTTTTTTGAAATCCCCAACTTAAAATTTTCACGTTCTTGCTTTTTATGTGTATGAAAAGTTTTGCTTTTCTGAAACTTTCTACCTTCTTAAAAATTCTTAGTTTAGCCTTTTTTAGGATTGTGAATCTTAAAATTTCGACCGATTTTCAAAATTTCCCTTTTTTCATTATATTTCAAACTTTTTCCAAAATTTTGTTCTTTCTCGAAGTTTTGATTTTTTTTCCTGTAAATTAAGTACTTTTTTAATGTTGACTTTGAAAATTGTAGGTTATAGAATGCAATATTAACTTCGTTCAGTGCTAAGTTCAAAACACTATTTTACCTCCTTTTTATCCCCTTGAAATACAAATTTCCAAAAATCCCTTCTTATTGCTCACCTTAACCATGGAAGGAACCTACCGACTACAATAATTAAACATCTTTTTTTGCAGCCTCCAAAGAACACCGCTTATGGTGGCTGTTCTGGAAGACAACATCGAGTGCGTGGAGATTCTCCTGAATTTCGGAGCCGATCCGAACATCGTCGACAGCGATAAACATTCCTCACTTTTTATGGCGGTAAATGATCTATTACTTCGAAGTGTTTATTTTTTTTTAAAATTTATTTGTCTCCAGGTTGTCACTCGATTACATCGTATAGTCGATGTCTTGCTTGAAAATAACGCCCAACCGAATACTTCCGACGTGAACGGAAAAAAAGTCTTTCATTTGGCTGCCGCCTGTGGTGACTTACCATGTCTGAAAACCGTCATTGGCCATCTAACTGATGACGAGGCAAAAGCATTGGATAATCAAGAATGTAGCGTGTTACATTGGGCTTGCTATAATGGTAGGCAGCTCTGTTACTGTGTTTATCGTTTTTAAAGTATTATACATATACACTTTTGATAGTTCCACTGTAAAACCACCAATTCCTAACATTCGAAAAACGCTCTGGAATACTTTACAAAAGTGTGATGTTTGTTGTTATATTTTGTTTCCTTTAGGCGTCAATATTCTGTCAAAGGGAAGGCTTCCAAACATATAAATAATGAAATATTTTTAAATTCTATTAAATTTTGATTCAGAAAAATTTTTCTAGTTTTTTTAATTTCAACTTTTTTTGGACAGTAGGTATATAATTTTCTTGAAAATTTCTGTCTTTTGCTAATTTAGTCCTAAAAAATTTTGGCTTTTTCTGCAAATTTCAACTTTTTTGAAGATTTGAACTTTTCAAAATTTCGATTTTTTATCAAAATTTCCACTTCTTTCTAATTCTGGATTTATTTTGAGAATTTCCACGTTTTCCTTTTAAATTTTGATTTATTTTAAACTTTGATTTAGAAAAATTCTTCTAGTTTTTATAGTTTCGACTTTTTTTGGACTGTATATACTTTTTCTTGAAAATTTCTATTTTTTGCAATTTTTGACTTTGAAATTTTTGACTCTTTCTGAAAATTTCAACTTTTTTCAAGATTTGTACCTTTTTTTTTTAAAGATTTTGACCTATTATTTAAAATTTTCAATTTTTTAAAATAAAAATGGCGCCTCGTTTCAAAAGTTTAATTTTTTTGAGAATATACATTGTTTTCGAAATTTTGACTTTGATTTTTGTTTTTTTTTTTTTTGAAATGCCAATTTATTTGAATATTTCGACTTTTTAAATTTCGAGTTTTCAAATTTTTTAATTTTTCAAAATTAAGACGTTTTTTCAAAATTTTGTCTCGAATTTTGTAATTACTTTGTAAATCTAGATTTTTCTTGAAACAGTTCCGATTTTTTCGAAATCTCGACTATTTTGTAAGTTTCGACTTTTTTTAAATTTTGACTTATTTCTTTCGCCTTTTCCTCAACATTTTTACTTAAATTTTGAAAATTTCGCCTCTTTAAAATTTCGACGAAGTTTTTACTCTATTTTACAAAAATTTGGCTTTTTCACAAAATTTTCACGTTTGTGTAACTTTTGAAAAATTTTTGATGAAAATGTCGAATTTTTTCAAACGGTGGACTTTTTTCAAATATTTTGACTTCTTGAAGTATTGACTTTTCTGAAAGTTGTTTTTACTTTTTTTCATAAGAATTTTGACTTCTTTGAAAATTTCCAGTTTTTTTTTGAAAATATCAACTATCTGAAAACTTATGAATTTTCGAAAATTTCGCATTTTTCGAAAAAGTCGATATTTTAAAATTTTCACTATTTCTGAATGGTAATTTTTTGTAAAAATTTCAACGTTTACTCGAAATTTTGACTTAAGATGTGGCTTACCTTAAAAAAATTCCAACATTTCAAAACATTCTCTATTTGCAAATTCCCATTTTTATCAAAATTTCGACTTTTTCTCAAAAGTGTTTTTTTTTAGTGAAAGTTCCAGGTTTATATTTTAAACTCGAAAATTCTTCTAATTTCAACTTTTCAGCTTAAGCTTTAAAAATGCTCCATCTTGAAATGCCAGCCTTAAATGATCAATTTAAAACGTCAGATTCTTAAAAAAAGAATCGAAATATTCAGAAGGCGAATTTTTCAAAAAGTTGAATTTACAAAAATTCGAAGATTGGAGACAAAGTCAAAATTTTAAAAAAGCCTTGAGATTTTAAAAAAAGGTCGACATTTTAAAAAAGTTCGAAATTTTGAAAAAACATCGAGGCAAAGTAAAGTTGGTGCAGCTCTTCAGAAAACGTATAAATTCCGAGAAAAAAAATTGGAAATAAAATAGAAATATAAAACTTCTCCCCTGAAACCAAGAAAGATTAAAAAACACAACAAAGGTTGCTCTAACGCGTTTCAACAGCCAAGCTATCATCTTCAGAGAGATACTAAGTTGGAAATAACTGGAAATAAAACAAAAATCGAAATCTGTGGAAAATTCAATTTCCCAAAAAAAATCGAAATTTTCAAAAAGTGGATTTCTTTTAAAAGAGGGTCAAATCTACATAATAGTCGAGAAAGTCGTACTTTTTGAAAAAAAATAGATTCGGATATTTGAAAAAGTCAAAACTTTGAGAAATAATCAAAATTTCGAACAAAGGTTGAAATTTAAAAAAAAATGTAAATGTTGAAAACTTCCAAATTTTGAGAAAAGGTCGAAATATTGTGTCGAAATTTTCAAAAAATGCGTAATTCATAGGAAAAGTACAAATTAACACAACATTCCAAATTTCCCGAAAAAGTTGGAATTTTGAAAATATTAAATATTTGGAAAAGCAGCGCAATTGCGAAATATAGTTAAAATTTTCAAAACAAGTTAAATTTTGGAAAATGTGGAATTTTTGGAAAATTTGAAATTCGAAATTTTCAAAATAAATCAAAATATTCAAAAAGTCCAAATTTTCAATAAAAATCGAGAAGTCAGATTTTTCAAGAGCGTCATTTTCAGAAAATTTTGAAAAAATGTTGGAAAAAGTCTGGATTTGAAAAAAATTCAAATTTTCGAAAATTATTAAAAATATTTAAAAGAGCAAATTTTTAATGAGAGATTTAAAAAAAGTTGCCAAATTTTTAAAGTCAAGAATTTATAAAATGTCGAAAGTTTTCAAAAAATTCAAATTTTTGAGGTAAGGTCATAACATTCAAAATATAATCAAAATAAATTTTGAATGCATTTTTGCATTTTTGAAGAAGTTTAAATTTTGAATAAAACGAAAAAGCAATTTGACTTTTTCTACAAATTTCAACTTCGATTTTTTATCAAAATTTCCACTTCTTTCAAATTTTGGATTTATTTTGAGAATTTTCACGTTTTCTTTTTAAAGTTTGACTTTTTTTTTATTCAGAAAAATTCTTCTCGTTTTTAATTTCGACCTTTTGGACAGTGTATACATTTTCTTGAAAATTTCTATTTTTTTTGCATATTTTGACTTTAAAATTTTTGACTCTTTCTGAAAATTTCAACTTTTTTCAAGATCTATACCTTTTTTTTTAAAGTTTTTGACCTATTTTTTTATCAAAATTTCCGCTATTTCAAATTTTGGATTTATTTTGAGAATTTCCACATTTTCTATTTAAATTTTGACTTATTGTAAATTTTGATTTAGAAAAATTCTTCTAGTCTTTTTAGTTTCGACTTTTTTTGGACTGTATATACTTTTTCTTGAAAATTTCTAATTTTTGCAAATTTTGACCTTGAAATGTTTGACTCTTTCTGAAAATTTCAACTTTTTTCAAGATTTGTACCCTTTTTTGAAGATTTTGACCTATTATTTAAAAATTTCGATTTTTTAAAATAAGAATGGCGCCTTATTTCAAAAATTCTAATTTATTTTAAGAATATACATTGTTCTCGAAATTTTGACTTTGATTTTTGTTTTTTATTTGAAAAATTCCAATTTATTTGAATATTTCGACTTCTTAAATTTCGAGTTTTTATTTTTTTTAATTTTTCAAAATTTAGACGTTTTTTCAAAATTTTGGCTCTCATTCTTTTGTAAATCTAGACTTTTTTTAAAGCAGTTTCGATATTTTTTCGAAATGTCGATTATTTTGTAATTTCGACTTATTTCAAATTTCGACTTATTTCTTCCGCATTTTCCCCAACATTTTTACATAAATTTTGAAAATTTTACCTCCTTAAAATGTCGACGAAGTTTTCACCTTTATTTTCCAAAAATTTGACTTTTTCACAAAATATTTACGTTTTGTAACTTTTGAAAATTTTTTGATGAAAATGTGGACTTTTACAAAAGAGAGACTTTTTAAAAATATTTTGACTTCTTGAAATGTTGACTTCTGAAAGTTGCTTTTACTTTTTTTTATAAGGAATTCGACTTCTTTGAAAATTTCAAATTTTGTTTTAAACTTCTGAGTTTTTGAAACTTTCGACTTTTTTAAAATTTCGATATTTTAAAATTTCCACTATTTTTAAATGTTGACTTTTTTGTAAAAATGTCTACTTTTACTGTAAATTTTGACTTTTTTGTAAGATGTCGCTTACTTAAAAAATTCCGACATTTTAAAAGTTTTTTTTGCAAATTCCCATTTTTATGAAAATTTCGACTTTTTCTCAAAAACGTTTTTTGTGAAAGTTCTAGGTTTATATTTTAAATTCGAAAATTCTTCTAGCTTTCGACTTTTCGGCTTAAACTTCATTTTGAAATGCCAGCCTTTAATTATCAATTTAAAACGTTAGATTCTTTAAAAAGGAATCGGAATATTCAGAAGGTGAATTTTTAAAAAAATTGAATTTACAAAAATTCGAAGATTTGAGAAAAAGTTAAAAATTTTTTAAAAAGCTTGAGATTTTCAAAAAAGGTCGAAATTTTTAAAAAATTCGAAATTTTGAGAAAACATCGAGGCAAAGTGGAGTTGGTGTGGCTTTTCTGAAAACGTATAAATTCCGAGAAAAAAAATTGAAAATAAAACAAAAATCGAAACCCCCTTTCGAGGGGGAAATTGTGTTCCCCCCGAACACAATTTCCCAAAAAAATTCGGAATGTACAAAAAGTGGATTTTAAAAAAGAAGGGTCAAATCTACATAAAAGTCGAGAAAGTCGTGGTTTTTGAAAAAAAAAATAGATTCCAATATTTCAAAAAGTTAAAACTTTGAGAAATAGTCAAAATTTTGAACAAAGGTTGAAATTTTCAAAAAAGTGAAAATTTTGAAAACTTCACTTTCGACTTTTTCTCAAAAGTGTTTTTTTTTCTTCAAGTTCCAGGTTTATATTTTAAACTCGAAAATTCTTCTAAATTTCAACTTTTCAGCTTAGGCTTGAAAATGCTCCATTTTGAAATGCCAGACTTAAATTCTCAATTTAAAACGTCAGATTCTTCAAAAAAAAAAAAAAATCGAAATATTCAGAAGGCGAATTTTTCAATACAAAAATTCGAAGATTCGAGAAAAAGATAAAATTTTGAAAAAAGCTTGAAGGTCGAAATTTTGAAAAAAAAATCGAGGCAAAGTCGAGTTGTTAATGATGAAAGGTTCAACTTTTCAGAAAACGCATAAATTCCAAAAAAAAATCGGAAATTAAAAAAGAAATCGAAATTTTGAAAAAACTAACTTCTCAAAAAAGTCGAAATTTTCAAAAAAGAAAGTGGATTTAAAGCAGAAGGGTCAAATCCACTAAAAGTCGAGAAGGTTGTACTTTTTGAAAAAAAAAAATGATTCGAATTTTTCAAAATAAGTCAAAACTTTCAGAAATAGTCAAAACTTTCAGCAAGAAAAGTGAATATTTTGCAAAAATGTTCAAATTTTCAATTACAAAATAATCGACTTTGCAGAAAAAGGAACATTTTGAAAACTTCGAAATTTTGAGAAAAGGTCGAAATCTGGTATCGAAATTTTAAAAAAATTCAAAATTTTGAAATAAAGTGCAAATTAACACAAAATTCAAAATTTCTCCAAAAAGTTGACATTTTGAAAAAATGTGGAAAAACAGCGCAATTACTAAATAGTTGAAATTTTCAAAACAAGTTAAATTTTGGAAAATGCGGAATTATATTCGGTCTCGTCTCGTAAATAGGATAAATTGTAGTACCTTCATTCTAGGCGATACGATCACATATTTCAAAGAAATAAACAAATCATAAATCTCGTTATGCCCTCACAGTTCCCGCTGCGTATGCACCTCGGCTCCCCATATACTTCAGTCTTTGTTTTTGTGCGATGCGTTTAGGACGCGACATGTTAACTTTCTAAGAAAGAAAGTAGTTCGCGAGTGCGTGTTATGCCCGTAAAATTGTTAAAAGTCCTCGGAGTCGGTCGCCATCCCCTTTCAATTAAAGTGTTATCAAATTGCTTCGATAATTGCAATAGTGGGCAAGATGGAAGCCCACAAGACATTTTCAGTTACACAGCTCCGCGATGTAAAATAATTTTGAAGGTATTTTCCCTCCTTTAGCCGGTTTGATGTCATGCTACACCTACCACCATTGCATAGCATCATATATGTATTACTTCTATGTACAGCATACTGTTTGGGTACCCGTAATTGTTCACTTTTGACTTCTATATTTTAGATTTTTACTGACTTATTTCGGGTAAATTACACCAAATTGATTTCAAACAACACATTCATGCCTTTATTTCTCGACTTTTCTACAAATTCTTTCAAGTCTCTGATAAAGAGATGTGGTTAGGTGATATAATATTCCTTTCATACACAGCAAGGAAAGCAAACCCACAGCAATAAAGCTGTCCGCGTTTATGAAGGGGACGGTAGAAGGCAGCTCTCGTTGGATCGCTCGGGCAAGACATCTGTTAAACTTCTTTTAAACTTTATACGTTCTAACATATCTCATTTATGCCCGCAATAGTCGGTGCTTGATTACAATGTTTGTCGACCTTTGTTTTGAATGACCACATGTTGTTCTTACCACTACCATGGGATAGCAGCCTTTAAGGTGCAAAATGTACTGTTTTTGATTACAGTTGACTGTTGAATTCTTTGTGATTTCTAGCACGAAATGTTCATTGATATACAGTGTTGGCCTACTTGTGCTAGCTGAACCTTAATGTTCACAAACCGCAGTCGTTGGAGGACCGCATGTCCGACTATATGTCCTACTACTGAATCGCAGTACTTGCGCTGCTTACCTTACTCTTTTTTGATTACAGTAAAGGTTGTCTCACAAATATGTCAATGGTACATAGGCCTTGACCACACGTGCCTGTTGAATCCTAACATTCACACACTGCAATTTTTGGATGACCGGATCTCTACATGTCCCGTTGCAATGGCCACTATTGAAACGCAGCACTTGCGCTGCATACCTTACTGTTTTTTGATTACAGTACTGGTTGACTTACAAAATTTTTTTTCTGGTCTACCGGCCTTGATTATATGTGATTATAGTATTTCTAGATGTACTGCTGCATTTACCACCATTGAGTTGCCGCACTTGCGCTGCCTACCTTACTGTTTTTTGATTACAGTACTGGTTGACTTACAAATTTTTTTTTCTGGTATACCGGCCTTGATTATATGTGACTATAGTATTTCTAGATGTACTGCTGCATTTACCACCATTGAGTTGCCGCACTTGCGCTGCTTACCTTACTGTTTTTTGATTACAGTAATGGTTGATTTACGAACTGTTCAATGGTATACTGGCCTTGACCACATGTGCTTATTGAACCATGATAGTCACCAGCTGCAGCTTTTAGAGGACCGCATCTTTAGGTGTCCTGCTGCAATTACCACCATTAAGTTGCAGCACTTGCGCTGTATGCCTTACTGTTTTTTGATTCCAGTAATGGTTGACTTACGAAATGTTGAATGGTATTCTGGGCTTGTTTAATCTTCAAAAGTTGCAGTTCTTTAATGATATCATCTCTTCCTGTCCTGATTCAATCGTTACCATTAAATCGCACCATTTGCACTGCTTACCTTACTGTTTTTTGATTACAGTATTGGTTACCTTACGAAATGTTTTCTTGCCTAAAGAACATATGCTTGGTGAAACTTAACATTGACAAAGCACAGTTTGGAATGGCCGCATTTTTACATGTTCTGTTGCAACTGCCACCACTGCATCACAATACTGGCTGCAAAACATACACTGTAAAACGTACTCTGTTTTTTGCTGATTACAGTATCTAAGGGTTACATTTTACATGCGATCTCCACCGCGAAATCTGCAATGGCAATCTGCCTTTGACTACAGCGCTTGTTGAACGTTGATATTCACAAAGAGTAGTTTTTTGGATAATCCTATGTCTACATACGGTTGCCTACTGCAACTGCCACCATTGTATCACGGTACCTACGCTATAAAGCGTACAGTTTGTTTGATTCCACTAATAGCTAATAGCCGATGTAAAATCTTCCTCCGTTGATCTTTTGTCTTATGTCAAAACATTTAGGAACATGTCCGGAGAAGGGGGAACCTCGCCTGATATTCGAGATGTGGAAGTCTGTCCCTTTTATACATTTGGAAAATTCAGTTGATGTGATTTATATTTCACGCCCCTCATACATCCAAAACTTTCCGTTAGATTGCTTCATCTTGTTAAAGCTCAATTAGTTTGCAAGGAAAGAATGGGTATAATATGAAAATAATTAGACCTAGACAACAGTGGCAATATTGGAGCTCCAAACCTATATCCTGGTTTAGAACAAGCCATTCCTTTCTTCGTCTCCAAGAGGGACGAGCCCCTATGCAATAGACAGATTCCACTTGGTGCCTACTTTTCTGCTATCGATAAAGCACTTTAAGCGTTGTTCGACAAAGAGGGGCCGGGAGAGGAGCGATAGTAGAGCGATAGTATTCGCATCCTTATGGACCTACTGAAAGTTCTTCGACGAAGGATTTTGTATGCCTGAACATTAGTCGAACCCCCGGCAAAATAAAGTTTTAAAAGCTGTTTAAACTTCAAGAGAATGCGTTATATATACAACGCCAGTAGAAGTCTAGAGTGGAGAGAAATATGGAAAATAGCTGGACGTTTAAGACATTTTTATAAGAGTTGGAAATTTCTGATCACCGATAGTCTTACTTTATTGTGGCTAAGAGGCGTTAAGGCCTGATTCGCCTTTGACTCTTTGATTCCTAGTGGACTAACCCCACTGATGACTGGAAGAAATGAAACGCATTTCTTTCTATATCTATCGATGATATTTTAAAATCTGAGGCTATTTTCTGAAGCCTCGAACGTATAATTCTTATTCAAATCTTATATTCTTTTGTTTCCTACTAAGTTTGAAAAGCCATTATGAAATGGAAGATTGGAGGGTCGCTACTAGCTCAATTTAGTTAAATTATTTTGACACAACTTGACTTGGAAAACACCCATTTCCTGGCCTCAATGATTCAGATTTTTATTCAGTGGCAAAATGAACGAATATTCTTGGGTTTGTTTTGGTATAAATTTTGCCCTACTAATAGATGCCCTTAGTTTTTTTGAATGATTATCTCCATTGGTAGTTCTTATAAAGGTAGTGTCTTCGATATTTTTCAAACAATAAACTAATTGTGATCATTGGGGTCTCATTATCAATTATCGTAATTCTTCAGACCTAAGTATCTCAATTTACTTTCAATTATAGCTGTAGCAACAGCTGTTTGCTCCCAGTTAATAAATGAGTCTATTTAGGTGTGTTTTTTAACTCTTCAGTATCTCAATTCAATTAAAAAAAAAAGTGGATGTTCCATCTCACCCTAAAACAAACAAAACAATTATGACAACGCAGAATGTTTCCCCACATTAAGGGAAAACTTGGTGTCGGTTTGCCCAGCTTTAAACTATGGTTTTTCTGGTACATCAAACTTGTCGAACACATAAATTTTTAACGCCCAACAGGAGCCAGGAAAATGACAACGTTCCCGGCAATCGGCTCGATTTCTAGCATTTATTGGCAGCTAGAAAACTTGAAATATGATAACACTCTCTACAGAAAGACGCATTCGTTATGGAAATATTTCGGCGGATGTTCCCTCGGTTTTTGGTCCGAGAAAGGCAAGACCCATCCCATCAATTATTTAGAACTTCTAACTCAATTTTTGGGACAGAAATGGTATACCAAACAATTAAAAAACTGTTCAGTTCTCTGTAGGATTTATAGGACTACCGCAGTATGATGCGTGAATGGTAAATGACATGGATAATGTACACAATTAAACATTTTCACTCAATCAATTTGGCAAGGGTGCGAGTTTCAAAGTATCGTCATTATTCCATGTTACATGAAGTCAACCGAAAATGTCGAGGCAGATAAAACTTAAAAAGGGTTATAAGTGGATACAGGACGGTCACCGCAAAATACAACATTTCGACTCTTGACTCGAAAATTAGGCTCCTTGGTCATTAATTTATTTGCTAGCCGCATAAATACGAAAAGTAAGGTTTACTTTTTCAGGATCAGTGACCCAGGAAGCCAGTTCTATAGACGCGTTGATCATCAGTTAGTCTATTTTACACCTTTTCGCTTTTCTCTTTCTTTAATCATTCTCTGCCTCTTCAAAGGAATTATAAGTGGCTAAGCTCAGGACACAGTGGTCGTAGATTTACTCTCCTTGGGCAGCACTCCTCAACCATTAACAGTCCAGCTTTCCTCGAGAACAGTCTTTTATCAAGAAAACATTTCTACAACACAACGTTTTCAAGAAATGCTTTTAAATCTGAATTTAGCTCTCTTAACTCTTTTTGGATTTACAAAAAAAAGTAGAGGAATTTAAAAAGAAGACGCAACATTTTCAAAGCATTTAAAAAAAAATTGAAAGTTTTTAACAAATTCAAATTTTTGAGATGAAGTCAAAATATAACCAAAATACATTTTGAAAAGGAGGGTGCATTTTTGAAAAAGTTGAAATTTAGAATAAAGCGAAAAAACGCCGAAATCTCCAAAATTAAGTTAAAATTTTGAGAAAAAGTCGAAATTGCCGCAGTCGAGATTTTCAAACAAATTTCGAGAAAGTGTCGAAATTTTGAAGAAAAAAATTTCAAAATAAAAAAAATCCAAATTTTCAAAATGAGTTGAAAATTTTTAAAAGGTCGTCAATTTTCATTAAAAATCGAGTTCTTCAAAAACAGTCAGATTTTTCAAGAAGTCGATATTTTGAAATAAGTCGAAATTTTCAAGAGCAATCAGTATGTACTTTCAAAAAAAGGCAAAATTTACAAAAAAGTCGAAATTTTCAAAAAAAATTGAGTACAGATGAAATTTTTTCTTAAAAGGTTGAAAATTCTCAAAAATTAAAAATTTTGAAGTCAGAATTTTGGAAAAAGTTTAAATTAAAAAATCTAAATATTGAAAGAAGTCGATATTTTTAAAGAAAAATTACTTAACCTTTTTATACATCAACCGATTTATTTTAAATTTGTGATTATTTTTTATTTACGAGATCTTTACCGCTTTCATATTTTCAATTTGACAAGTATTTACTATCAGACAAACTATTTTAATTGCAGAACATTCAGCTTGTGTCGAATACCTGCTTCAAAAAGACGTCTTTAAGAATTTGGAGGGAAATGCCTTCTCACCTATCCACTGCGCAACGTAAGTACTACAATAACTTGTTACGAACAAATGACATATTAACGATTTTTTAGATATTCCAATTCCCAAAAATCTTTAATCCTCTTGGTCAACTACTACGGGTCGGAGGTAATCCATTTAAAAGACTGCAGAAAAAGAACTCCATTACATATCGCTGCCTTACACGGGCACGTAGAGTGTGCCAAATATTTACTAGATCAGGGCGCCGAGGTCAACGTCTGCGATGAGGACGGGCGGACTCCTTTTATAGCCGCCGCCCAATATGGCAGAAGTAAAGTCATTGGTAAGTTTTCCCTTAATCTCCTGAAACCGCCAAAAACAAAACTATGTCTCTTTAGAACTTCTACTGAACTACAAAGTTGATAGAGGTAGTCAGGACAAACAGGGTAACACGGCCCTCCATTGGGCATGCCTTAAAAATCACAGCCACACCGCCTTATTACTATTGGAAGACATGAAAGACGATTCTCTTGTCAGTATAGCTAACAATGAGAGGAAGACGTATGTATATCGTGAGATGATTTTCGTCGTTGATCTAAAGTAAAAAAAATTCAGAGCGCTGCATTTGGCTGCGAGGAATGGCCTAGTAGATGTTACGAGGGAGTTACTCAAGAAAGGAGCATCTGTCTTAGCCGTGGATTCCGATGGTTTTACACCCGCTTTGTGCTGTGCCCCCAACAAGAGTGTGGCGCAGTGCTTGTCCCTCATCCTCCAGAATCTTACGACGATTCCCGTATTTACTCATCTTCCAGAAAACGGTAGGTTTCTTAACAAGTACAACTGGTGAAGCAGTGCTGGCTCCAGGGATAGGCTATCCGAGCAACCGCACAGGGTGGCATTTAGAGGGCTAGCGAAACTGTGAGAAATAAAATTCCTTAAGTACTTGAAGGATTATTGAAAATATTTTTTTGTAAAACACTAATTGCCATCCGCGGCTTTATCTTGGTACATTTTAAATATGGGAATATTTTTCGAGTGTCAATAATCATATCTATACTAATATTATAAAAGGAGAACCTTAATTGACTCAAAAATCTAATCAACACAGAACCGCAACTGCTTACGAAATTTGGACAGTAGATTCCTTTCATTGCATCGATGAGCAATGAGAAAGGATTTTCTTAAAGTCGCCCTTTAAAGGGGTAAAAAGGTGGTGAAATGGAGTTTGGAAATTAGCATGGATGAGTTAATGTTGCATTTTAAAACCTAACATTTTGTTTAAATACATATAGTCTACGAAAGAAATTATTAGATCCGTAATTGGCCTATTTTAAGAGTTCATCCCAAAAGAAAGTAAAGTGGGTTGAAACTGAGTTTCGAATTTATACAAAACAAAGTTAATAGTGCGTTTTATGAATTAAAGTTTTTGTGTAAATGATCTATGAAAGAAACATTTAACACATATTTATTTGATGTTAATAATTCAAGTCCTAAAGGGGTAAACAGAAGTATTAAAAATAAAAACAAATTAAATAATCATTTTTCAACCCAATATTTTGTGTAACGGATATGTGAAATAGATAATTGAGCACATCCTTGGCCGATTCTAATAATTCAACACCCTAAGGCAGGGGTCGGCAAACTTTTAAGCCAACAGAGCCATCCGCAATGAAAAAATTGGTTGTGTGAATTTCAAAGAGCCACAAGTTTTTATTTCTGATTTTACATTTTATTTCAAACTTAAATTATATAAATCAGACAAAATATGGGACAGGGAGAGGCCCCTCTGACTCATGTAGTGAATAGAAAACATATTCAGCCCAAAGGGCCTTTTATTTCTCATAATTTAGAGCTTTATTTCAAAATTTGCCTTTTTCTCGCAATTCGACTTTTTTAACTCTTCTCTGTATTCGTCTTTTTTTTTAATTTTATTATTATTATTATTTTTATTTAGATTTTTTTCCCAAATCTTCCTCTCTTCTCAAAATTCGATAATCTGTTAAAATGTTTACTTTTTTTTAATTCGACTGGAAGATTCGACTTATTTCTGAAAAATTCATCTTTTGTCGATTTCGTAAAAAAAAGTAAAAATGTGAAGTAATAATTTGGAGATGTTAAATGAAATAGTTTTTGAAAATTTTGATCTTTTTCTCAAATTTCCTTTTTTCGAAATTTAGATCTATTCTTAAATTTGACTTTTTTCCAAAATTATATTTTTTTAACTTTGTTCTAAAATGTGACTTTTTTCTCGAAATTTCTATTCTTTTTAAATTACGTTCCTTTTCCAAATTTGACCATTACTCCCAAATATTGACTTTTACTGAATATTTAAACTTTTATTTATTTTCTGGAAATTTCTGTTTCGCAAAATTAGGCGTTTCTCGAAATTCTCACTTTTAACTGAAAATTCGACATTTTATTATGATTCTGCAAGCTGCGATTTTATCGACGAAATTCACCCATTTTCAGAATGTTTGACTTTATCTAAGAATTTGATTTTGTTCTTAAAATTTTACTTTCTCTGGGAAATTTTGATCTTATTTTTAAAGTTTAACACTTTTCTCGAAACTTGAAGTTTTATCCACATTCCTTTGTATTTAGAAATTATTTTA
Source organism: Dastarcus helophoroides (assembly GCA_028583605.1). Taxonomy (NCBI): domain Eukaryota; kingdom Metazoa; phylum Arthropoda; class Insecta; order Coleoptera; family Bothrideridae; genus Dastarcus; species Dastarcus helophoroides. Next base: position 6,513,407 of record CM053334.1, on the reverse strand, counting down.
CCAATATTCTCAAAATTCGAATTTTTCTGAAAATTTGAAGTTTTTTTATTGGTCTTGTTCTCGAAATTTCAAATTTATTCTCAAAATTTAACTTTCTCTGGAAAGTCGCAAATTATTTATTTTCTTCTTCTCCTCTGAAAAACTTCAACTTTTTAAATTTCGAAAACTGAAAATTTTATTGGCATTTCCTTTTATTTAGAATTTATTTTACCAATTTTTTCAAAACTGGTAAATTTAGTCCCAAAATTTAACTTTCTCTGGAAAGTTGTAAATTAAATATTTATTTTCTTCTTCTCTGAAAATCTTTAACTTTTTAAAGTAGGACAATTTTTTCCAAGCTTTGATTTTTTTACAATTTCTCTTTTCGAGATTTTACAATTCTTTACATAATTCAATTTTTAGGTTTTTAAATTTGTTCTGGAATTCAATCTATTTTTAAAATTCGACGTTTTTTTCTAAAATTTTGTTTGAGAATTTTTGACAAATTCATATTTTTCGAAATCTCTTTTTCAAAATTCAGATTTTTCCAGAAATATCAACTTTTATTTAGAACGAAATCTATTTTCAAATCTCAAAATTTGATTTTTTTTCTTAAAATTTGACTTTCTCAGGGAAATTTTGACCTTCTCAGGGAAATTTTGACCTTTTTTTAAAGTTTAACACTTCTCGAAATTGGAAGTTTTATCAACATTCCCTTTGCTTCCGAATTTATTTTACCAACTTTCTCAAAATTCGATTTATCTGAAAATTTGGAGTTTTTTTTAATTCGTCTTGTTTTCGAAATTTCAAATTTATTCTTAAAATTTAATTTTCTCTGGAAAATTGCAGATTCTTATCGAAATTTGGAACATTTCTCAAGAAAACTTCGACTTTTTTAAAGTCCGATGCTTTTTTAAGCTTACAATTTCTCTTTTATCTGAAAATTGCAAGTTTTTTAAATTTGTTTTGGGTTGTAATTGTGGAAATTTGACGTTTTTTTTCCTGAAATTTTGCCTTTATTTGAGAACTTTGGACAAATTGATTTTTTTAAATCACTTTTCCCAATGTTTTTTAACCTCAAGGTGAGGCTAAATCATGTCGCCCAATCAGCCTAACGTCTTTTCTACTGAAGACGTTGGAGAGGTTGTGCGACAGACATATAAGGGATAACCTCGATATACACTACCCCTTACATTCAAATCAACATGCTTTTACTTCCGGCAGATCTACCGAAACTGCGCTACACTCAGTAGTTAGCAGGATCGAGAGATCGCTAGAAGTAAAAGAACACACCCTAGGTGTATTTCTGGACATAGAAGGTGCCTTTGATAGACCTAATTTCAATAGCATTTCTTCGGCGCTTGAGCGTAGTGGTATTGAACCCGCCTTGCGGGAACTCATACGACATATACTTGAGTGGCGAGCAATACAAGTTACAGTGGGAGACTATACGGTCAGAGGAATCGTAAGTAAGGGATGTCCGCAAGGGGGTGTATTATCCCCTCTTATATGGTTAATCATAGCGGATGACCTTATCCGAAAACTCAATGAGCGGGGTCTCTATACAATTGGCTATGCAGATGATATAACCATTCTGCTTTCAGGTAAACACGAGGGAGTACTCTTCGAGTTAATGCAAGACGCCTTATATATAGTCGAGAAATGGTGCAAGGAACATTCCCTAGCAGTAAATCCTGCAAACACGGAAATGGTCCTTTTCACAAATAAAAGGAAATTAGCGCGACTAAAATTTCCCAAATTCATGGGAACCCAACTCGGGTTGTCAAATCCAGTGAAATACCTTGGTATTGAACTTAACAGCAAACTGAGCTGGAAGTACCACATTGAAAATAAATTAAACAAAGCTTACAAGATCTTCTGGCAATGCCGTGGGGCCATCGGGAGGTCTTGGGGGTTATCCCCTAAGATGACCTTTTGGCTATACACGGCAGTCATTAGACCAATTGTAAGCTACGGAGTTATAGTTTGGTGGCCAAAGAAAAAGTGCACCACTATAAAACAAAAGCTAAATCACATCCAGAGACTAGCGTGTCTGGCAGTGATAGGAGCAATGAAATCCACTCCAACAGCAGTAATGGAGGCGATCTTGTGCCTGCCACCTCTCGACATATTTCTTGAGGGGGCGGCACAGGCTTCTGCTCTCCGTTTGCAAGCAGGAGAAATGTGGAATACGGTAGGTAAAATGGTGGGTCACCGGCGCATAATGGAGGAGGCGCTCCAAAAGGTACCTATTCTGGATGCGCCGATGGACCATCTACTGGTGAAATATAACTTCACAAAATCCTACCGTATAAAAATGGAGGAAGTACAAGCAAGGATACCAGACGTAAGTATATACACGGATGGATCGAAAACAAATATGGGCACTGGAACAGGAATCTTCTCGGAAGACCTGAACCTAAGTGTAAGTATTAAGCTAGATAAATACTCAACAATCTTTCAAGCGGAGATGTTGGGAATTTTATATAGCGCCGAACAAATGACGCAACTGAACATTACAGGAAAATATATCCAAATAAAGACGGACAGCCAGGCAGCCCTTAAGGCCCTGAGGAATGTGAAAACAAACTCAGTGCTGGTATGGAATTGCCACCTAGCTCTAGAACGTCTATCACAAGAGAATGCAATTGATCTAATATGGATCAAAGGACATTCTGGGAAAGAGGGAAACGAACGCGCTGACAAACTGGCGAGGAAGGGTTCGGAGGGACAATTCGTTGGACCAGAACCAACCCTTCCCCGGGCAAGATCAACCGTAAGATCCCTACTTAACGAAGAAACTTATCGTAAACACAAAGCCTTATGGGCATCAATAACAACATGCCGACAAACTCACGCATTCATTAGAATGCCGTGCAGGGAAAGGGCAAAACTATGCCTACAACTCTCAAGGAATAACCTCAGGAAACTTGTAGGGATATGGACAGGTCACTGTCGATTAAACAAACACCTCCACAGAATGGGAATCATAAACGACCCGAGCTGCAGAGGGTGCTTAGAAGAAGATGAGAGTGTCGAGCACGTGATGTGTCACTGCCCGGCACTAGCATCAATCAGAGGATCCACGCTGGGGGACTTCTGGCCTAGTGTGGCCAGTTTGAGAGAGGCGCATCCAAGGGACGTTCTTCAGTTTCTCAACAAGGTTGGGTGGCTGAATGAATGACCAAGGACACCTCAATCACGGGGATAGCACAATGGGCTCGGAAAGGATGGCCTAAGTGCTGGCCTAAATTTTTAGGCAACTCACAACGAATCCAGAGAATCCAGAATCCAGATCCTAATGTTTTTGTAAATCTCTTCTTTTTTCTTAAAATTTGGCTTTTTCTGGGAAATTCTGACGGTTTTTTAAAGTTGAAAACTTTTATCGAAATTTCCTTGGAATTTTCTTTCGAAATTATTTTACAAATGTTCTCAAAATGCGAATTTATGTAAAAATTTGGATTTTTTTTTTTAAATTTCAAATTTATTCTCAAAATTTAACTTTCTTTGGAAAATTGTAAATTTGTTGTCAAAATCTCGAGCTTTTTTCAAGACTTTGACTTTTTCCTTTAAATTTTTCCTAAAATTTGGCTTTTTCTTCTTCTCTGAAAAGCTTTCACTCTTTTCAATTTCAACAATTTTTTCTAAGCTTTCAGTTTATTCTCACAATTTCTCTTTTCGAAATTTTGCAATTTTCCAAAAAATTCAAAATTGTCTAAAAATTGCAGGTTTTTAAATTTGTTTTGGATTTCAATCTGTTGTCGAAATTCGACGTTTTTTTTCCTAAAATTTTGCCTCTTTTAAGAATTTTCGATAAATTCATTGTTTTCGAAATTTCTCCCTTCTTCCGAATTAGATGAATTCATTTATTTAAATCTCTTCATTTTTCCAGTTATTTTCGAAATCTCTTCCTTTTTTTCGAAATTTGGCTTTTTCTGGGAAATTTTGACTTTTTTAAAGTTCAACTCTTCTCGAAATTTTCTTGGAATTTTCTTTCAAAATATTTTACCAATTGTGTGAAAATCCGAATTTATCTGAAAATTTGGAGTTTTTTATTTTTCAGTTTATTCTCACAATTTCTCTTTTCGAAATTTTGCAATTTTCCAAAAAATTCAAAATTGTCTAAAAATTGCAGGTTTTTAAATTTGTTTTGGGTTTCAATCTATTGTCGAAATTCGACGTTTTTTTTTCTATAATTTTGCCTTTTTTAAGAATTTTCGATAAATTCATTGTTTTCGAAATTTCTCCCTTCTTCCGAATTAGATAAATTCATTTTTTTAAATCTCTTCATTTTTTCAGTTTTTTTCGAAATCTCTTCCTTTTTTTCAAAATTTGGCTTTTTCTGGGAAATTTTGACTTTTTTATAAAGTTCAACTCTTCTCGAAATTTTCTTGGAATTTTCTTTTGAAATTATTTTACCAATTGTGTCAAAATCCGAATTTATCTGAAAATTTGGAGTTTTTTTTAATTCGTCCTGTTCTCGAAATTGCAAATTTATTTTCAAAATTTAGCTTTCTCTGGAAAATTGCAATTTTTTATCGAAACTTCGAGTTGGTCTAAACTTTTTCCTTGAAATTCTTCCTAAAATTAAACTTTTTTCTTCTTCACTGAAAAACTTCGACTTTTTTAGATCTTCCAGTTAATTTTTACAATTTCTCTTTTAGAAATTTTACTTTATTTCAAATAATTCAAAATTTTTTAAACATTTAGGTTTTTAATTTGCCCTGGGTTTCAATCTATTGTCGAAATTCTGCTTTTTTTTCTAAAATTTTACCTTTTATTGAGACTTTTTCTCAATTTTTTGAAATCTGTTCCTTTTTCTCAAATTTTTCGAAGTCTCTTTCTTTGTCTCAATTTTTTCGAAATCTCTTTTTCTCAAAATTCGGCTTTTTCTGGAAATTTCAGCTTTTATTTCGAACTTTGATATCTGAAAATTTAGTTTTTTTTCTCACCTTTTTCTCACGAAATCTCAAGGTTTTAGAAAATCTACAGATAAAAAAGTATAAATTATGAGAAAAATATTTTTTAGAAATTTCGACTTCCCAAGTTGGTCTTTTTCTGGAAATTTCATATGTTTTTTCAAAATGTTGATAAAAATCAATCAAAAATTTTGAAAAATTACTTCTTAAAATCATAATTTTTGTCAAAATTTAAGACGTATGCAAGAAGAATGCAACCTAGACTACAAATTCATGCAGCCCCTTCCAGGCGTGTATAGTGAATCATAGGTAGCTGAACTACCAACAGTTGAAACACTGCCACCTAGCGAAGCGGTTGCTCTTTAGGAGAGTTCCTAGAAGACAAGGATTCTATAATGCACAGACCAATAGGTTTGAACATTTATTAAATTCGAAGTTTGGAAACCAAATACCGGTTTCGATCTTGTTAGATCTCGTCAGTTTGGTATATCCAACTCAAATGCTAACAAATGTTCCGACAAGTAAGTACTAAAACATTCACAGGCGTCAAGCGAGTGACTTTTAGTATTACCACCTATTGGTTCATAGAGAAACTATGGCCATCGCCAACAATGTCGTATGCAGGAAGAATGCAACCTAGACTAAACTTTGGTTTCCAAACTTCGAATCTAATAAATGTTCAAACCTATTGGTCTGTGCATTATAGAATCCTTGTCTTCTAGGAACTCTCCTAGAGAGCAACCGCTTCGCTAGGTAGCAGTGTTTCAACTGTCGGTAGTTCAGCTACCGATGATTCACTATACACGCCTGGAGGGCTGCATGAATTTGTAGTCTAGGTTGCATTCTTCTTGCATACGACATTGTTGGCGATGGCCATAGTTTCTCTATGGACCAATAGGTGGTAGTACTAAAGAGTCACTCGCTTGACGCCTGTGAATGTTTTAGTACTTACTTGTCGGAACATTTATTAGCATTCGAGTTGGATATACCAACCTGACGAGATCTAACAAGATCGAAACTGTATTTGGTTTCCAAACTTCGAATCTAATAAATGTTCAAACCTATTGGTCTGTGCATTATAGAAAATTTAAGACGTAAAAATTCCTAGAAAAGTATTCTTGGAAATTTCGACTTTTGTAGGTCACTTGTTTAATGAGTGTCTGGGTGTCTGTCCGCTCTAGCTTTTATTTATTTATTTTTTTATGCGAATTTAAAGAGCCGCAATTTTTTTTAAAAGAGCCGCATGCAGTTCGCGAGCCGCGGTTTGCCGACCCGTGCCTTAAGGGAAGAAAAGGGGTATCAATTTTAATGCAAAACAAAATCAGAAAGCGTTTCATAATCTAAAACTTATGCAATTATAAAAGAAATATGTATATTAATACGTATTTGCCGATTTTGACAATTCAACCCCTAAGAGGGCAAAAAGGGGTATCTGAATTGGTATGGAAAAAATTAAACAATCATTTTATAGCCCAATATTTTGTTTAGAATTTCCAGAAAAAAACTCAAATTTTATAAAAAAGTCAAAAGTTCCAAAAATATTTGTCTCGAAAATTTTACTTTTTTATTTAAATTTTGACCTGATTTTTAAATTTTGACGTCCTCTTTTAACATTTTGGTATAATTTTGAGCAATTAACTAATTATGAGAAGAAAGTTGAAATTTCTAGAAAATGACAAACTTCAAAAAAAGTTGATTCAAAATCTTTCTCGTGATTTTTACGCTTTGATTTAAAGTTAAACACAATCTTTGGAGTAAAAAGTTAAAACTTTGGAAAAATATTTTTCTGGGCGTTTCCGTTTTTTACTAAAACTAAAATAAAAAACTGCCGAAATTTCGTAAAAGATGTTTTTGCAGAAAAACAAAAAATGACAAAGATTGAGATAAAAGTTCAAATTTCTAGAAAAATCTGAATTTTGAGAAAAATAAGAAATCTAGGAAAAAAAACGAATTTAGAAAAAGGTCGAAATTTGAGAAAAAAAATCGAAATTCCGAGAAAAGAGTCGACATTTCCCTAGGAAAATCGAATTTTGGGAAAAAAAAGAACGAACCAGCGAAAAGTTCAAGATTAGCGAACTTGAAAAAATGGAAACTTCCCAAGGAAAGCTAAATATTATAAAAAGAAAGTTTATTTTTCAGAAAAAAATAATTTCGACAACAAAAGGTCCAAATTTTAAGCGAAATAGAGAAATCTTAAAAAAAAACGAATTTTATGGAAAACAGGAAAAACTTCGTAGTAGGATTTGAGTTTTGATAAATCGAATTTTGGGAATAAACTATAATTTCGAAAACAAAACGAATTAAAAAATATTAAAGCGTAAAAAACAGTCGAATTTTGTGAAAAATTGTGGAAAGACAATTTTAAAAAAAAAATTGAGTAAATCGTGATACTTTAAAAAGAAAGAACTTTTCCAGAGAAAGTTAAATAAAAAAATAAAAGACAATTTTTTAGAATAAAATAATGATTAAATTTCCAGAAAAAGTTAATATTCTGAGGAGTATGAAGAAAATTCAAAAGAACTGAATATAAAAGAGTTGAAATTTCCAAAGTTCGAAATTTCGAAAAAAAGCTTGACTTTTCCCAGAGAAAATTAAATTTTTATAAAAAAATGTTGAACGCTAGGAATAAATTGAAATTTCGAGAATATAGACAAATTGCAAAAACTTTCAAATTCAAGCAAAAAGTCGAAATTTTTGAAAAAAATTTAGAACTTTGAAAGAAAAGACGAATTTTGAAAATAAGCTCTAAATTTTGAGAAAACTGTTGAATTTAAAAAACTCCAAGTTTCTCAGGAAAAATCAACTTTTAAGCACAAAGGTTGATTCCTTAAAATAAAATGAAACTTGAAAAAACAAATTAAATTTTGAGAATTTTGAATTTTGAGAAAAATATCAAAATTTTTGGAAAGATGAAATCTGTATAAGGTGGATTTTTGAGGGAAAAAAATTGAAACTTCGTGGAAAAGTTTGAAGTTTAGAGAAAAAGTCGAATTTTTCATTTGGTTAAAAAAAATGGAATCTTCAGAATAAATTGAACGAGAACAAGAGAATTTGAAAATATCCAAAAATTTTTGAAAAAGTTCAATTCTGAGAAACTTCACAACTTGATAAGAAAGTGAGAAAATGGGTCGAACTTTAAGAAAAAACAATCAAAGTTTTAGCAAGACAAAATGTTGAAAAAGAAATTTTCAAAAAGTTTTAATTTAAAAAATCGAAATTTCCAAAAAAAACATTAGTGTCGAAATTTCAAAGGAAGTAAAATTTTTCAAAATAAGTCGAAATTTACAAATAATCAAAATTTCTAGAAAATTCATAAATGTAAAAATAAATCAAAATTACGAAAAATATCAGTATTTTATAAAGAATTGAAGTTTTGAAAATAATTCACTGAAAAAGTCTTTTTGTAAAAGGTTTAAATTAAAAAGTCGAAGTTTTCACAGTCGCAATTTCTAAAATTCGAAATGTTCAAAAAAAAGTAAAAATTTTCCTAAAAAGTCGAAATTTATAAAAATATTAAAATTTTGAGAAAAAATCAGACGTTTTAAAAGTAACTCAAAATTTCGAAAAATGTACGCATTTTGAATTTGAAATTTTAATTGTGTCATTGAAAAAAGACGAAATTTTGAAAAAAACTGAAAATAATCAAAATTTAAAACAAAACCGAAAATTTCAAAATATTACAATTTTGAAAGTAAAGGTTTCAAAGGAAAAATAGGAAATTTTCGAAAGAAAATTTGCAAAAGAAAACAAGTCATTCGAAAAAGTTGACATTTTGCAAAAGCTTTAAATTAAAAAGTAGAAATTTTCAAGGAGCCATAATTTTGAAAATTCGAAATTTTCAAAAAAAGTAAAATTTTTCCTAAAAAGTCGAAATTACAAAGAATCAAAATTTCGAAAAAGTCGGAAGTTTTCAAAATAATTCAAAATTTCGAAAAATATAGCCCTTTTGATAATCAATCTAAATTTATAATTAAGTCATTGAAAAAAGACGAAATTTTGAAAAAGTGGAAATTGCCAAAATGTAAAAAATGGTCGTAAAAGACAAACATTCCAAAAGAAAAAGAAGTTTTTAAAAGAAATTAAGTCATTCGAAAAAAGTTTGAGATTAAAAAGTAGAAATTTTCAAAAAGTGATAATTTTGGAAATTCGAAATTTTTAAAACAGGTCAAATTTTTAATAGTCCAAATTTTGAAAATTCGCAATATTCGAAGAAAGTAAAATTTTTCGTAAGAAGTCGAAATTTACAAAAAATCATTATTTCGAGAAAGTCGGACGTTTTCAAAATATTTTAAAATTTCGAAAAATATGGGCATTCTGATAATATTTTTAAATTTTTAATTAAGTCATTGAAAAAAGCAATTTTGAAAAAAAGTGAAAATTACCAAAATTTAAAAAAGTCGAAATTTTAAACAAAATAGAATTTTGAAAGTGAAGTTTTCAGAAAAAAAAGACGAAATTTTCAAAAGAAAAAGAAGTTTTCTTAAGAAAATAAGTCATTGGAAAAAAGTCGACATTCTGAAGGTTTAAATTAAAAAGTCGTAATTTTGAAAATTCGAAATTTTCAAAAAAAGTAAAATTTTTTCCGATTTTTGCGTCAAAATTTCGAAAATTCGACATTTTCAAAAAAAGTAAAATTTTCATAAAAAGTCGAAATTTTCAAAAAATCTAAATTTCGAGAAAAAGCCGGACGTTTTCCAAATAATTTAAAATTTCGAAAAATGCAGGCATTCTGATAATAATTCTAAATTTTTAACTGTCATTGGAAAAAAACAAAACGAAATTTAAAAAAAATGGAAATTAACAAAATTTAAAAAAAAGTCGAAATTTTAAAGAAATTAAAATTTTGAAAGTAAAGAAAAAGAAGTTTTCAAAAGAAAATAAGTCATTGGAAAAAAGTCGACATTTTGAAAAAGGTTTAAATTAAAGAGTCGAGATTTTCAAAAAATAATTTTGAAAATTCGAAATTTTCAGAAAAAGTAAAATTTTTTCGCACTTTTCAGTCAACATTTCGAAAATTCAACTTTTTCAAAAAAGTAAAGTTTTTCATAAAAAGTGGAAATTTTCAAAAAATCAAAGTTTCCGGAAAAAGCCGGACGTTTCCCAAATAATTTAAAATTTCCAAAAATGTAGGCATTCTGATAATAATTCTAAATTTTTATCAAGTCATTGGAAAAAAACGAAATTTTGAATTAAGTGGAAATTGCCAAAATTTAAAAAAAATCTAAGTTTTTAAAAAATAAAATTTTGAAAGTGAAGTTTTCAGAAGAAAAAGAGGAAATTTTCAACAGAAAAAGTTTTCAAAAGAACATAAGTCATTGGAAAAAAGTAGTAGGTTTGAATTAAAAAGTCGAGATTTTCAAGGAGTTATAATTTTGAAAATTCGAAATTTTCAAAAAAAAGTAAAATTTTTTCGAATTTTTCAGTCAAATTTTCGAAAATTCGGAATTCTAAAAAAAAAGTATAATTTTTCCTAAGTCGAAATTTTCAAAAAACCAAAATTTCTAGAAAGTCGGGTAAGGTAGAACACCCGGAAGGGTTTTTTTCTCGGTGTCTTTTCGATCTCCATTTTATCGTGGTAAAAATAGTTGATGATCTCCCCAAATAGCTTGACTGCTATGCAGGAAAAAGAAGATTTCACGCTTTAAGCATTTTCATTATAAATAAAGCTTCTCCGAAATGTTTCCCATTCCAAAAATATAATCGACCCCTAGAACCTTTTATCAAGCTTTTCTATGTTGGGCGATGATGATTCCTCCGCTTCTGTGCCCAAAAAAGCAACTTTAAAGTTTTTCATTTGAAAAATGCCCCCATTCCTCAAAAAACTGATCCATTATCTCTCCCCTAGAACCTCTCATCAAGCCTTTTAATGCTGATCGCAAAACCCAACAAGTCCAAACGAAAATCTCCCTCCTTAACGATCCTGACGCCTTCGAGATCAAGCAGATGTTCGGGGTGCGTTTTCCCGGCGATAAACCCCCCAAATCACCGTCTTCTCCTCGCCATTCCCGAAAGAAGCCCAAAGATCTATTTCGTTCGGAGTCCGATTGTTTTCTCATCGAGAACGGCGATGATGACGAGGTGCCTCTACCCCAAGATCCCGCTGGTGGGCTCGACTTGCACAAATCGTACTCCGATATGTCAATAGCGGCGCGCGCCGGTTCCGCCAGCGATTTCAACAGTCTACTGAACAGCGCCAATTTGAAGGAGTTATGCGACAGGAACATGGGCTGCAGAGAGTGCATGGTCCTGCAGCACAGGTGCTCCGATTGCACCATAAGACACGTGCTGCGGCAACACCTCCAGGGGAAGACAACCTCGAAAGAATTCAGAGATTTTCTTATGAAAACCCTCAACGAAACATCAAGCGAATACAGACAGAAGTTCCTCCGAGCTATTGATTCAATCGGGAAAGAATTCGGTTTGAATATCGATCAAGAGCCGATGGAAACGTCCACGCCCGTTAGGAAAGACAAAAGTTCCAGCAAATCATCGTCGAGGTGCAATAAGAGACCGGAGGCAGCTAAAAAACAGTCATTGGCTAAGATTAAAATGTGGAACGAGATCAACAATAAGTCGTTGCATAAGTTTTTCGAAAACGAACGTGCTGCTATGGAGCAGAATGTGGAGGAGAATGGACGCGGCTCCTTCAGGGGGTCATCGGAGTATTCAAGCGTGAGATCGCCGCGCAAACATTCCTCTAACAAATGTAAGAGAGAGCTGAAAAATTATTAGCATAATTCAGAAAACCTATCACATGAAAAAACCAGTTGTCTTGCTCAAACCACACAAAAACGTACAATGCACACAATATCACTAAGTAATGATGGCATAAAGTTTTCGGGATCCAGTGTTTGAACAAATTATGAGATACAGATTTGGTTAAATAGGGAAAACATTGAGCAATTAAATGAGCCCTTTTCGGTGCTCACTGACCCTAAGCGTCTTGGACGTCGCTAACTAAAAACAAGAATCTAAGAGCTGCGCAATCGGGAATTGGGAGGAAGCAAAACATGCTTAGGCTTAAGTTACGCTTGCAAAATGAAGGCATGCAAGTCAGTAAATGCTACTTGTTGCGCCAAGGGCTCAAAAAAGTCGTTGCATAATTCATGAAAATATGCAGATGACGGTAACAAATTGCAGAAGAAAGTTAAGGACAAAAAAAGGGGAAATCTCAAAGTGGGTGCAAGTGACTAATGCTCGAAAGTTATTTTCCGACGTTTTGAGTTTTGTGAATCTATATGAGAAAGATGCCGACATGATTTTTTCAACCATATCTCGCTTATCTAAGAATCATTTTTCCCACAATTCCACAATTCTCAAATAATTCGGAAAAATAAGACTTGAGTGTTTCTGTAAAGCACACGCACGTACTCTGATTTTGGGTTTTGTTAGGAAATTCCATTTTTGACACATTTTTCATAAACAATAACTGAGCATTGACAATTTCGTGGATTGCATCGTTATTTATTTTTTGTAAGATTTTGTGTTCACTTTCGGTTTCGGTCGAAACCAGCACAGAATTGGGTTTCCGTTTTAGCCAAAAATATAATTTCGGTCGGTCTCTACTTATAATTGACCAATTGTTTCTTCATTTAACCAAAGCGTATCTCATGTCATTTTCCAAGGTGCCGATGCTGGGCCTCCTTATCTTGGTGATATATTTTGCCATTATAAGAGGAAATTACGTGACAACAGCATTTTCCATCAAGGTGATCGCTGCTGGTTTTTTTTTATAAAGTCGACACTTCAGACTCCGCTGAAATGTCCGTGTTCTCGACCAATAGTTTTTTTATGCAGCTCCTCAGAGGGAGGCGTTGCACTTGAGCAACAGCGTCAGCTGTTTGCAGGAAGTGAAATCTCCAAAACGTCATCATGAAAAGATAGGGACGAGTCGATCATCGGATGGGTTTTCTGGCAAACACTCCGATGTTGGCGGGAGAAGTGACAAAATTAGCAAAAGAGAACGTAAGAAGGTAATTTATATCGATAAAGACTTGGTTTTATTGATATTGCTTAATGTTCATGTTACTGTTTATACCATTTTTTTCAAAAGAAATATTTAGAAATGTTGATGTTTTTACTAAACTCTGAATTTTGAAGAATAACTCAAAAACCAGTATATTTACAAAAATTTCTAAAAAAAAATCGAATAATCTCAAAATAGGTGCAGTTTGTTATTTCTTTTGTAATTAAATATTGAATTATTTGAATTGTAGATATTTCGATCTAGTTGGTTTGACGAATAAAAAAATAGCGCGAAATTTAAAACAATTTTTTAACTGGATCCAAACAATGATAGTTTACTAAATTACTCTGGTTTCTCAAACAAAACGTTATAATTTTAATAAAGAGATTCGTTATTTAAAAATAGTGATGACAATAAAGGTAAAATGTACGACTCATTTGTCATTTGATTAATCGAATCGTTGAATTATCTTTTAATTCAAATGAAACAAATTGGCCCAAATGTCGCTTTGTTTTTCTGTAATTATTTAAATTAAAAGAAGCTGCATTGACTTTCATTAAAGAGTAAAATAGTACCATCATATGGAAAATTAAAATTTGAATAATAATAATAATTCAAAGTTTCAGTTTGAGATATTTGAAAAATAATCAAATTTTCAAGCTAAACTGCAGAATTTCGAAGAAGGTTCTTGTTTTCAAATGGCAAGTGTTTATTAAAGTTCTGATTTTAAAGTGGAAATTTTAAGTTCTTCCTTGAAATTCATGAATTTACAGCAAAAATCTTAAAACAGGAAAATTAGACATTTCAGCTTTAATCTGAACATTTCAATAAATAAGTGATAATTTTGAGAAAACATCTAAACATATTTTTAGCAATATAAAGATTCGATTTCCTTCGAAATTTCATGGTTCATCATGGTAAAGTTTTTAATTTACTTAGAATTTGATTTAAAGTGAAAATTTGCTCTCTTAGTTATTGAAATTACTGAAAAAAAGTCAAAATTTTCCACGTGAAAATCGAGACTTCAACAAATTAAAACCTTTTATAATAGGTAATTTTAAAAACCAGTTTCAAAATTTTCAAAAAAAGCAGAATTTTTCATAAAATGTCTAATGGGTGATTCTCATTTAAGAGGTTGTCAAATGATATAAAATGCGGCAAGACTGTGAAATGTTAAAACTGATCTTGTAGCAGTATTTTATTACTCAAGAGACTCATTTGCTACATATCTATAGGATGGTCAGTTAAGTAATCATTTTTTTCATTGTTTATGGGACATCAGGGGAGATATTTCATGCAGGGGAGAGACATATCGAACAGGGGAGAGACATATCGAACAGGGGAGAGACATATCGAACAGGGGAGAGACATGATGAGTAGAGGAGAGACTTAATTGCTTGGTTATAAAAGAAACACTACCTTCTTTTTTTTAATTGTAATGTCTTACAAACTATAAAAATCATACGTTTCGTTTATAAACAATTTTTCTTCAAAGGTTATTATGATAATGAACTGAAATTGTACACTTTAATAACTAATAAACGGCGTTGTCCTAAATATATACGTAATAAAAATATTTTTTATGTATTGTAAAAACAAAATTTAAATATGTTACCCCAAGTGTTTTGATCTTAAAAAAAAAACAATTATTATGTGCAAAAAGGCTGTCATTTGTTGGGACTTTATAATTCGCTGGGATATTAATGACGCCAGCGGTTCATCATCAGAATCAGGTTCGGTTCCATATACCTTCATAATTTGAGGACGAGACTTAAAATTAAAGAATAAATAATTCACAGAGCCCAAATAGAAATGACTGCAGTCATTAAAGTTGCAGAAACAACTTAAAGTTTTCATTGTTAGGTGATTAGGAAGAAATATCCTTCCAATAACTTGCTGAACTTGCAGTGTATCTGGAAAAGTTTTTATATTTTTAACTAATTCAATTTGTGTTTATGTCTGAGATGTCTGCGTTTTCGATAGTTAAAACTTGTATGTTGAGACAACTTTTTTGAAGTGCGTTGGTCAAGTCTTCCAACGACGAAATGTCAGTGCCACTCGCGACGAGTCTATCGGCAGTCCTCTTACATGTTGCACCCACCCCATCGGAAGAGCCCTTCCCATGGCCGGCTTCATGATAATTCCACGAAAAAGTTATCAAATTAGGGTAAAAAATCCTTAATACCGTTGCCAGTGCTCGAAACATAAGATCTTCATTATTTGAAATTGGAGGTGGCTTTACGAAGTTCTCTGGATGTCATCTGACTTACAGTTTTAACAGTGCCTTTTTCTTTTTTCCTTGTATATTTTTCTTTTCTTTCTGTTTTTGTTGTGCATATTTTTCAGGATCATTTTTTATACGCTGATATTGTAACATTTCTGCTTAAACGCTTTTTTTCCAGGCGTTCTTCGCACGTCAATTTTTTTTTGCTTGCTATCTGTAAGAAAATTCATATATTTCAACAATTCTACCATGTTAAAGCTTAAGAAAAACAGTCTCATCCTATGTTATCATATCTCCCCTGGTAGCTTGGTCCCTTCCCTGGCATCTGAAAAGCCAGGGGAGATATGGCAGGGGAGAGATTTTTTCATTAGAAAACAAAGATAATCTTAAATGTATCTAATGTAAAGAAATAACTTAAAAGCATGACAATGTACCCACAAAGTATAGTAAATATATACAATTAAATTTAAAAATTTAAATAAATAATTTAAAATTAAAACTTACCAGGGGAGAGATTGCGTTCACTGTTCATACCCGCACAATTGAGTAGCGCGACTAAAATTACAGCTAATGATAGCACATAAAAGTCTTGAGCGACTTCGATCCCTCATCTTTTGTCAATTGTCAATCATTCATAAGTGTAAATTCCCAAGAAAAAGGTATATGCATAGTATATTATAAGATTTCAAATGCTATTGGAGGAAGTGCAAAAAATACGGGACAGTATTTGTCCTGATTATTTTTTACGAAAAAAACATTGTTTAATAATTTTACTTGTTACATTATAATTGTTAATTATGCTAGTTTATGAAATTCGATGCAATGAAGAATTGAGATTTATTTAGACTTATTTAATGTTATTAATTTACTGTACATACAGCAAAGGGACACACCAGGGGAGAGACATTTTTGAAGGTTTAAGTGCGATTGTGCCAAAACGAAATAATTTATAATAATGAAACTTATGGTCAGTAGAGTAGACGTTTTACTTCAAAAGATTATTACGTCATTTATAACAATTTAGTTTTTAAACTATATTATTTAATCATGGACGTCGAAAGTACCTCTTAAATGAGAATCACCCTAATTTACAAAAGTTGAAATTTCAAGGAAAAAAATTCAAAAGTCGAAATTTTCCAAATAGGAAGAACTTTGAAAAAGTCGATGAAGAGCAGAAAATTTTAAAAAGTTATAATTTTGAAAAAGATCGGGGAAAGGTCGAAAATTTAAAAAAGTCCAAATTAAAAAAAAATCTGAGTTTTACAAAAGTCCAAAATTATCGCCTATTTTTGAAAATTTGGACTTTTGTCAAAACTCAGATTTTTTTTTAATTTGGACTTTTTTAAATTTTCTATCTTTCCCCGATTCATTTTAAAATTTTAACTTTTTTAAATTTTCTTCAAAAAGAAATGTCAAATTTTCTGATAAGATCAAAATTTTGAGAAAATGCGAAACCTTGAAAAAAAGTCGAAATTTTGAAAAATGTTGAAATTCCAAGTTAAAATTTCAAAAAGTCCGAATTTATACAAATCGGAGTTTTGATAATTTTGAGGATTTTGATAAAAGTCGAAGAATCGAAAATTTTAAATTGGATTGAAAAAAATTGCAATTTTGACAAAAGTCTAATTTTTTAAAAATAGCCGAAATTTTCAAGGGTGGAAATTTTCAAGTTCATGCTTTCAAAAAAAATCGAAGTTTTCAGAAAATGTCAAACTTTAAGAAAAGTCGAAACCTTGAAAAAAGTAGAAATTTTGAATAATCTCGAAATTCCAAATCAAAATTTTCGAAAAAATTAAAATTTAAAAAAAAAAACGGGGCTTTGACCAAAGCCTAAATTTTCAAAAATGGCTGAAATTTTTAGGGGTGGAAATTTTTAAGTCAATGTTTTCAAAAAAAAAGAGTTTAAATTGTCAGGAAAGATCAACATTTTGAGAAAAGTTGAGACCTTGAAAAAAGTCGAAATGTTGAAAAATGTTGAAATTACAAGTAAAAATTTTGAAATTAATCGAATTTTTCGAAAAAATTAAAATTTTGAAAAAAGTAGATCAAAGGAAAATTTAAAAAAAAATTCAAATTAAAAAAATCTTTGTTTAAATTTTCAAAAATAGCTGAATTTTTCAAGAATCGAAATTTTTAAATCAATGTTTTAAAAAAAAAAATTAAATTATCGGGAAAAGTTAAAATTTTGAGAAAGTCGAAATCTTGAATCAAGGTCGAAATTTCGAAAAATGTTGAAATGCAGTCAAAATTTTAAAATTAGTCAAACTTTTTGAAAACATCAAAATTTCGAAAAAGTCGAAGAGTCAAAAAGTTCAAATTTAAAAAAATAGGGGCTTTGATAAAAGTCTAAATTTTGGAAAATAGTTAAAATTTTCAAGGATGAAAATTTTTAAGTCAGTGTTTTCAAAAAAAAATCAAATCTAAATTTTCAGAAAAGTTCAAAAATTTGAGAAAAGTCTAAACTTCAAAAAAAGCCGAAAATTTGAAAAGTGTTGAACTTATAAAATCAAACTTGAAATATCGAAATTTTTTAAAAAGTTAAAATTTTGGAAAAAGTCGAAGAAATGCAGAAAGTTTCAACAAGTCCAAATTTAAAAAAAATCGGAATTTTGACAAGTCTAAATTTTCAAAAATAACTGAAATTTCCAAGGATGGAAAGTTAAGTCAATGCCTTTTTTGAATTGAATTTTTCCGAAAAGCTCAAAATTTTGAGAAAATTCGAGACCATAAAAAAAGTCGAAATTTTGAAAAATGTTGAAATATCCAGTAGAATTTTTCAAATTGGGAGACATTTTTCATAAAGTTAAAATTTTGAAAAAAGTCGAAGAAGAGTAGAACATTTCAAAAGGTCCATATTAAAAAAAAATCGAAGTTTTGACAAAAGTCTAAATTTTCAAAAATAACCGAAATTTTCAAGGGTGGACATTTTTTGGTCAATGTTTTCAAAAAATATCGAAGTTTTTACAGTAAAGATCAGAATTTTAAGGAAAGTCGAGAGATCTTTAGAGAGATTTTTAAAATATTGAAATTTTAAGATAAAAATTTTCAAATTAGTTGAAATTTTGAAAAAGTTGAAATTGTTCAAAAAAGAGATTCCAATACGAATTAAAAAAAAGAAATTTGCAAAACAGTCGAAATTTAAAAAAAATCAAAGCAAGGTCAAATTTACAAAATTCATAATTTCAACTAAGTCTAAATTATGAAAAAAGTCGAACTTTGAAAAACTTGAGAAAAAGTTCACTTAATATTTTCAAAAAAGTAAACATTCTGAAAAAGTGTAATAATTTTGGGAAGCTCAAAACTTAAACTTTTCAAAACCTGAGGAAAGGTCAAAGTTTAAAAAAGTCGACATTTTCAGGAAAAGTGGACCTTTTGAAAAAATGTCTGAATTTTCAAAAAACGTTTCAAGAAAAAATCAAAATTTTTAGAAGGTATGCGTTAAAAAAATATTTTCCAAATAAATTATATGTTTTATTTAAAAAACCTAAATTTAAAAAAGAAAAGAAACCAACTTTTAAATTATTCTTCAAATTCTCAAAAAATTACGATTTCTAGAAGGATCAACATTTTTAAATCTAAAATAAAAAAAAACTGAAATATCCAAAGTCAAGGTTTTCAATAAAATCGAAATTAAAAAAATAGACTCTTCCGAAATTTGGAAAGAATTCCGAATTCCGAATTCAAAATTTAGGAAGTAAAAATGTTTCAACGTTTTGCAAAAAAGTCGAAATTTCGGAAGTTAAAATTTTTAAAATGAGTCAAAATTTCCAAAGTCGTATTTAGATATTCGCTGTGTCTTCTTTGCGAAGTTATGTTAATTTAATTCGTTTTTTATTAGTTTTTTCTTCACCAGTTGCTTCTTTCACAAATCCAGATTTTTAGTCACTTTTTGTTCAGGATTGGCAATCGTATTTGTTTAAAAAATAAAAGTTTTCAATAAAATAAGAAATTTTTAAAGAATATGTTGAATTTTATAAATTAAAAAGAAATTAAGAAAAAAAAACAAATCTCGAACGAATAATTGATATTCAAAGCTTTTTTTAAAAAAGTCAAATTTTTTTACACAAAGTTCCGAATTCTTATAAAATAGAAATTTACAAATCGTAATTTTTAAAAGTAGTAATGACGTAAGTCTGAAATTCAAGAAAAAGTTCTAGATTAAAAAGAATCTAAATTTTCAAATTTTTTGAAAAAAATTCAATAGATTAAAAAAGTCGATATTTTGAAAAAAGCTGGACATTGGGAAAAAAGGTGATTTTTTTTAAAAAAGGTTAACATTGATAAAAAATCGATATTTTCAAAACTGTCGAAATTTTCCAAAAGAAAATCATTGACGTTTAGAAATCACATCTTAAAAACAAAGTGAAATTTTTGAAATAAAATTTGAATTCAAGTACGTAAAAAGTCTTAATTTCGTGATAAAAACGAACCTTTCAATTTACCAAAATTCTTAGGAGGTCAAAATTTTTAAAAAAGTCGCAATTTTCACAAAAACTTTTCAAAAATAGTCAAAATTTTCAAGGGAGGTTGGATTTTATGTCAACATTAAAAATAGGAAATAAACAAATGCTGAAACTTTAAACAAGTCAAAATTTTAAAAAAGTTCCAAGTTTTTAAAAAGTAGAAATTTTCAAAAATCGAATTAAAAAAAAGTAATTTATAAAAGAAGTGATAACTTAAATCAAAATTTCAAGAAAGTCTAAATTTTGAAAAAGTCGAGAAGAACTCAAGGCTTAGAAAAGTTAACATTTTCAAAAAGCGGACATTCTGAAAAAGGATGATAAAAGTTGAAGTGTGGAAAAAAATCGATGTTATTAACAATGTCGAATTAAAAAAAAAATTATGTTTAGAAGTAAGTCGTAATTTAAAAACAAAGTATAATTTTTCATATAGAGTTCAAATTTAGGTACTACATAAAAAGTCTAAACGAGAAAAAATAAACTTTTTCAAAATTTTGAAAAAGGTGGAATTTGGAAAGCCGAAGTTTTAAAAAAAAGTCGAAACATTCACACTCAGAATTTTCATTAACATCGAAATTCTTAAAAAAATCAGAATTATCCAAAACTAAAGGCGAATTCTCCAAAAAAATTCAAAATTTTGGAAAAAGTACAAAACGGAATAATGTTTCAAAAGTCAAAATTTTAATAAAAAATCAAAAATTTGAAAGTATAAAGTTTCAAAATGAAAGTATAAAGTTTCAAAATGAATCATACTTTTCAGTCAAATTATTTCTTATGGGCTTGCAGTAGTCAGCCTACCACATTTTGTGTGAATAAAATTTTAATAAATCAAAAATAATTTTCTAACGGGCGGTATATGTGAATGGCAGATATGGAACGTAATGTTATTCACGTGACATGAATCTCAACAATATCTTACAACAAAATAAAATCAGTCTACATGTAGTTACCTGATCTTTCAATAACCAGCCAATTTAGCCTCGTTTCCATAGGAAATTCAATACGGGTCGGATTTTTTAAAAAACCTGAAGAAGGTGAAGCTGGAATGCCTGAAGCAAAAAGAAGAAGAATACTTCCAGACGATTTCAGCTTACATCAGCAGCTTAATGGATAAGTGCAACTCAAACACCATGGAGATTTTGCATCCAAATTCAGAGTGTCAGGAATTGCAAAAATTATCCCCTGTCAATGAGGAGCAGGACACGACAATCGTCAAAATTAAATGTACCGATGACGAACAAGTGGTTCAATCAGAAAAGAATACGGCGAACCCTCTAGAGGGCGAAACTTGTCTCAAAGTTTACATTCCGAGAATCATCGATAGTAAACATTTGAATATCAACATCGTGTTGCCCGGATCTTTATCAGTTACAATACCCACCGTAACCAGCGAAGTTAAGGAGGAGAACGTCCGTAGCGCCAGGTTCATGCGCCATCTATCTACTTCCCTACTTAATTATTTACTTTTTTAAGAACCTAAAGTCGAAGAGCCAAATTTAACAGTGGAACCAATACCTGAACTCGTGGAAACAGAATTGCAGGAGATTATGAAACCTAGGCAGTCAAATCCCGCAGATGAAGAAATCGCGCGCACCGATTGCGACATGCTTGAAAATAATTCGCCTTTATCCGACATAACCCTACTTTCCAGTGAGGACGACGCTGATGAGAATTCAAGAAAATGTCGAAACTTTCGACTCGACTCAAAGCTTTTTCGCCGAACTGCAGGAGAACCACGAAAGCGACGACGATAGCGTGGCGTGCAACCTCAAAGAGAGCGCGTCTCAGTTCGAAGAGATTGGTTCCGTGAAGATCTCCAAGAAGACCAAATTGAAGAGGGAAATTTCATGCGTTATATCTTGAATTTTGAATGTATTTTAATTGTATAATAAAGTTTTTATTGCTATTGTGGGTGTGGTGGCCTATTCCGAGGAGTGTTGATTGGTTTTCTTTCTTTTGTTGCAGGTCCGTACAAAACGGCGATAGTCAACTATGGTCCACCCTCGAACGGTTATGTGGAAAACTTAACCTCAAAAATGGCCGATTTGGGGTATAATGCTAATAGTGATGTCATTAATCAAAATTCCAATCATAGTAGTGACAATGAATTCTATTAATGTGATTTATGTAAACACGAACCTTGAAAATTAACAGGAATTAAAAACACTTTTGCAGGGTAGAGGTGATAATGTTATGACTGGGATTATTCCAATGATGGTTTCTCATCTGGTTGACATTTTTATATTAGTTTTGAAAAAATTATATATTATTTAAATTAATCAGAGCCGTTAACAGTAATTTTTTCAAAAACCGGTATATAAGTCGACTAAAAAAATGACAAATATTTAGTTCATTAAAAATCATAACTTATTAAACTGAGAAATAACCTTATTGCCAATTTTTTGATTTTTGTTTAAATTAAACTGAAAAAATGAACAGGGTTGTTCATTAGAAATGGGAATCTAGGTACTAGGAATTAAAATATTCTTTTTTCTGGGTATTTGGTTCAAAGAAGGAAATGAAACTTTTGTCCAAAAGATACTAGACCCCAGATATGTATAAAGAAACTTAAAGAGACTTAAAGTTACTTTAAGGACCCTAAACACACAGATACTTACCTTGAGGTATGACTCGAGACGGCGTCTCAGGGGTGGGAGCTTGAGGCGTAGTCTTAAGTATGAGGCTAGAGGCTACATACGTATGAAACCATTTTGTTGCAACTTATTATTTAGTTTGTTGCAATAACAAAATGGCACCGCCTCCCTTGGAAAAGAACAAAGCAGGGTATTTAGAAAGAAGAAGAGATGCCACAAAGGAAAATAAAACGGTACAACAATTGATTATTATAAAAAGAAAATATGATTAGGGTTTTACATCCTGTAAACTAGGAAAGCTTCTGTATTTAATTAATATATCTCTAAGCACTGACTGGCAGACATAAACGAATGGGTCTAGGAGAATGAAATTTCGTACTGGTGTTCCCTCTAATACGTAGGTGAGCATTATGCCTCTAAGATACTAAAAATAAACACTAACGAAATGGTGATTTTTATGTGATGAATAATACATAAGATTGTATTTAAAGTTGCCTATATCGTTGAGAGCTGATACCATTGATTAATGTGTCTACACAAATTTATCTACATTTTTGCAGGTGATCAGTGCATATTTTGCCTTTTTATGAATCATTTTTTTAATTTAAAGTTAAGATTTCATATCCAAAGCTAAAATGTCTAGACTAAAGTTGTAATGCAAGGCTTAAGGTCAAAAAACCTTTGAATTTCTACAAAACTTTTTCGAAATTTTTAATTCAAAGTATAAAATTTGAAAATGAAATTTCAAGAAGAAACTTTAAAATGTTTAAATTTAAAAAAAAAGGTTTCCCCACATTTCTTATTTCTCGAAAATTCTTCTAAATTGCGACCTTTTTTTTGAAACTTTTCAATTTAAACTTGACAAACGCTCCTTTTTAAAGTGGCAGCTTTAAAATCGAAATTTAGTTAAGGCTTGAATTCGTTTTATAGAATTCGTTCAAAATTCGTAAAACTAGATTCTGTAAAAAATGAAAACATTTCTAGAACAGGCCAATTTTTCATAAAGTTAACATTACAGAAATTCGAAGTTTCCGGGAAATGGTCAACACTTTCAAAAAAATTTTGAAAGAATATTGACGTTTTCACAAAATGTCGAACCTTTAAAAAAAGATAAAAATTTCGAAAAAACTTCAAATTCTGAAAAAGCTCTAACTTCGAAAAAAGTCCAAATTTTGACGATAAAAGGTAGACATTTTTAGGTGACAATTCTGGAAAAATTTGGGAATTTCAAAAGATCTAATTTCTCAAATTTACTACACACAAGTCGAAACTTCGAAAAAAAACAACATTTTTGAAACAAAGTCAGAATTTTTGAAAAAAAAAAGTCAGAATTTTCAAAAAAAGTTAAAATTTTAGAAAACAGTAAAAAGTTTGAACAAAAGCGTAAATTTTCAAAAAAAGAGAATATTTTGAAAAAAAGGTAATGATTTAAAAAAAATGTTTCATCATAATCATATTTATACAAAAGAAAACAAAATTTTGATAAGAACCGACATTTTTTACAAGTCGACATTTTAAAAAAGGGAGAAATTTTCTAAATTTTGAAAAACTTTGAAAAAAAAGTCAAAATTATAAGGTCGAAATTTTCAAAAAAAGTGAAACTTCTGAAAAAAATTCAAAAGTATTAAGAATGTCGAAATTTAAAAAAAAAATGAATTTTTCAAAAAATTGAAAACTAAAAAAAATCGAATTTTTCAAATGAAAATTCAGTTAACTGCATAAAAGTCGAAACCTTGAGAAAAAGTTGAAATTTTGGAAGAAAATCGCAATTTTTAAAAAAGGTCAAAACTTCGGGAAAGTTGGAGCAAGGAGGTTATTTAAAAAAGTTTTTAAAAGTCAATTTTTCAATAATAACAATAAATTCATAGAAAAAAATCAAAACTTTGAATAAAATCAAAATTTTCAAATGAATCAAAATTTTACAATTTGGAGAAAAGATTGAAATTTTGTGTAAAGATTTGTAAAAAATTCAGTATTCAGAAAATAAACGAAAATCCTAAAGAAAGACGAAACTGAAAAAGTTACTTAATAAAATAAGTAAACATTTGAAAAAAAGTGGAAACTACAGAATCTGAAAATTTGTTTTTGGAAGTTTTCAAAATATAAAAACGAAATGCTTAAAAAAAGTCAAAAAATGTTTACGAATTTTCAATAATAATCAAAGGCAGACTTTCCAAGAAAGTCGTCATTTTTAGATGTTCAAAATGTTGAGAATGAAAAAAAATTTTGAGAAAAGTCGAAATTAAAAAAAATCAGATCCTCGAGAGAGTCCATGTTTGCAAAAGTTGAAACTTACAAAGCATTTCAATTTTTAAAAAGAATTGAAATGTTTTCAAAAAATCGAATTTAAATTTCCAAAAAGGTCATCAGTTGTAAAAATAAGTTTAAACATTTGAAAAAAGTCGAAATTTTCGAAAAACTTTAAAACTTCGAAATGAATTCAAAATATTTAAAAAAAATGACATATGGAAAAGGGAATTTTCAAAAAATTTAAAATTTTCAAAAATATAACATTTTAACAAGGACATGTCAAAAAATCTAAATTATATTCAAATAAGACATTTTGAATAACTCGAGAAGTTGGAATTTTCAAAGTCAAAATTTTAAAAAAAGTCGACATTTTCAAAATCGAGTCAAAATTTTAAAAATATGAAATTTTTACCAAATTTGAATAATTTTTTCCTCGGAATGTTTCATTTTTCTCAAATTTAGGTCTTTCTGGTGGGTTTTTAAAATTTCATCACTTTCTGAAAGTTTTGATTTATTTTCAAAATTCGTCTTAGTTCCGAAATTTTGACTTTATTCTTAATTTTCGAGTTTTTTTGAATTCTGAACTTTGGATTTCTATATAAAATTTCGCCATTTAAAGTGTAGTCTTTTTCTCGATTTTGAACACCGAATTTATCTTTTTTTTCTCAGTTTCTATTCGCAGAATTAGTCATTTTTTCAAAATTTTTTTCGACTTTAATGTCTTCGAATTAAGACATTAAAGTCGTGGCTGGAAATTTTTGAATGTTTTCTTCGAAATTTGTGTTTTTCTCGAAATTTCGTCTTTTACCGAAAAGTGATTTATTTTTATGAAATCAAGGCGAATTTTTAATAAAAGAATTCTTTTGGAAACTTCGAAAAAAAGGCTTATACTGAAAATTTTATCTTTTTTCTCAGAATTTGAAAACTATATTGAAATTTAAATAAAAACGCAAAAATTACGAGAAATTTTTACAATGTTGACTATTTTACCGAAATTTGGTCTTTTTTTTTAAATTTCGACTTTATTTTATCGAAATTACGTCGAAATGAAAAGAAGCTAATTTGCTGTTGTTAATTTTTTTTAATTGGAGAAGAATATTTCTTGTAAATTTCAATTTTTTCTCGAAATGTGCCAACATTATGACAAAATGTAAATAGAAGGGGAAACATTTCGATAAAAATATTTGTGGAAGTTTCGATTATTTTGGAAATTTTGATTTCCTGAATCGAAAAAATCTTGAAGAAATCGAAAATTTTGAATGAGTTGAAATTTTTAAAAATGCAAGTAATACTTAAAATATGCTGCATTTTTCAAAAGTCTAAGTTACGAGGAAAAGTTGCTATTCTCAACAAAGACTGGTTTTTGTCAAAAAAAAGGTAAAAACTGTAGGAAAAAACAGAAATTTTAAAAGTAGGTACGAGTAACATTTTTAGAAGTCGAAATTTTAAAAAATTGGAAATTTTTAAACAACTCAAATTTACATAATCGTCTACTAAATCTTCAAAAAAAGTGAAACTCGGAAAAGAAGATCGAAATGTTTACAAAAGTGGGAATTTTGAATACTGAGCGAAATTTGAAAAAAAATTAAAACTTTTGATAAAGTTTTAAATTTTCAAAAAGTCGATATTTAAAAAAATCTAAATTAGAAAAGTCAAAATTTGCAAGGGAAAATTTTCAAAATAAAAAGTTCAACTTGGCAAAAGTCGATATTTTTCGAAAAACGTAAAATTCCGAAAAAATAAATTTAAACATTTAAAAAAGTCGAATATTTCAAATAAAAGCTAAATTTTAAGAAAAAAGAGAAATTTTTGAAAAAAGTCGAAATTCCCAAAAAATTTAGAGAAAAATTAAAATTTTCAATAAAAGTCGGAATTTTTTAAAAAAGTCGAAATTAAAAAAAGGTCGAAGTTTTAAAAAAAAATAAAATATAAAAAAGCGAATTTAAGTAAAATAAAGTAAAAATTTTGAACAAAAAATCGAACTTTTAAAAAAGTTCACAGAAGTCACAGAAATTCAAAATTTTATAATAATCGATTTTTCAAACAAGTCAAATTTATAAAAAAGTCAAGATCTTTAAAATAGCCAATATTCTCAAAGAAAAAGTTGAAATTATTAGAAAAAGTCAAAATTTTCGACAGTAGAGAAAAAAATTAAAATTTTAGAAAAAGCCAAAATTTGTGCATTGTTGAATTTTCACAAAAATCGAAATGTTTCTAAAAGTATAATTAAAAAAATAAATGAGTAACTTTATAAAAAGTTGGAATTTCTAAAAGAAAAAGTCCCAGTTTTCCATAAAAATTGGAAATTTCCAAAAGCAATGAAAATTTCTAGAAAAATCAATTTAAAAAAAAGTGGAATATTTGTAAAATAAAAGATCAAAACGAATAAGTCAAATTTTCGTAAAAAAGTCGAAATTTTCGAAAAAAGTCACAACCTTGAAAAAAGTGGGAATTTAAACAAATATATTGAAATGGAAAGCAATTTTTGCATTTCGATTTTTTTCTACTTTTAGAAATTAAAAAAAAATCGTTCCAATTTGCAAAAAAATGAAACTTTTTAAAGAGCTTTCGTACTAAAATATTTTATTTATTTAAAGATAGAAAGATAGAAATTTTCAAAAAAGTTTGAAATTTTCACAAATATCCGAGTATTCAAAAGTTAGACAAATTTATAAAAAAGTTGAAATTTAAAAAAAACCAAAATTCTGATAGAAGTCAAAATTTTGATAGAAACTAAAATTTTCAAAAAGTGAAATTTACAAAAAAAGTTATTACTTTCCAAAAAATGGCGAAAATTTTGGGAGCACTCAAAATTTCGAGAAAAAGGCAAAATCTTGAAAAAATCGAAATTTCCAAAATGTTGAAATTTTCAAAAGGTCAAAATAGTTGATTTTAGACAACAAAAAATGGGATTTTCAAAAAAAGGAGTATTTAGAAAAAAGTCACATTTACAAAGAAAGTTGAAATAATTCAGGAACATCGACGTTTTGAAACATCCAAAATTTTCAAGAAAGTCGAAATTAAAAAAAATCTAAATGTTTACTTAGGTAAATGCACCGGTGCAGTGGGCAATTTAACGACGAATTATTACTATTTTGTGTACAACTCTTAAAAGCTCAAAAGTTTAGATTGTTTCAGCAATTTCAAATTGTTTGACCTTAATCGACATTATTTACTGACGTTTTTGCGTTAATAATAATAATGAGAAAAATCTAAATTTAAAAGGCCACAATTTTCAAAGAGCGAATTTAAAATAATCTGATTTTGAGAAAGTCGAAATTAAATAATCGACATTTTTATGTCTAAATTGTCTAAAAAAAATCGAATTTTTCATAAAAGGTCAAGATTTTCAGCAGTAAAATTTAAAAAAAAAACCTAGTTTTTAACTAATGTCGTAATTTTGAAAATAAAACCGAAATTTTTATCCCCCCCACCCTTTTTTTTCTGTTTTATTTCCTATATGTTTAAGGTTCGTGTTTTTAAGCAACAAATGCGATAAATTGGTTACGGTTTAAGCTTGATTTTCACGTTTTTATTTAATTTGCAATTATAGTTATTAGTTGATTGTTTTGCTAGCACAGTATTTAAGCGTAAGATCTCATACGAGTCAGTTACACTGCCATCTGTTACCATAACACTTAATGACATTCAATAGTAATTTTGTAAATTTAGCAAATAACCTTGAACCATTATGACAATAACGATGGGAATTTTCGAGCTTGACTGAAAAAATAACTGCAAATATTGTTTAATTGATTGTAATAACATTTTATATGCTGACATTTTAGTCGACAAGTCATCAACTAAAACTTAAAAGTATCAAATTATAGTCATTTTTTATTCAAAGTATATTTATATATTTTTAATGTAAATGTAGGTTGTATTTGTGTATATCAGAGCATCCACTCGATTTTGGAATCTTTTTTGAATTGTGTATTGTACCTTAATTATGGTGCTATATAAAATACAAATTTATTTCTACTATTGATTTTTTTTACTTCTTTCCCTAAGAACCTCCTTTGGCACAAGGATGCCCTCTTTTAAATGATTGTGGATGAGCGACTCGCTCAGTATCCGTTGGCACCTCTTATTAGCCATCTTTACCTCGCTTACACTTGAGATTTGATAGTCACTAATGCTCATTTTTTGCCCTTCTGACAGACAAGTGTCTTCCGCTAAGAATTGTAAATACAAATTAATAAATATAGCTGCAGCTATCAATTTCTTAATTTACTTAATTAAAAATTTATTAATTCAATCAATTTTTTAAATAAAGCGGTTGTTGCACCAGAAAAGCTACACAAAGCGGCAAGTGCACAAACACCGCTGGTTTTCTAAAAAGGCGAGACTGCCCACGCCGGAAAAAGAACAAGGTTTTTGATATGGAAATAATAATGTTGTTTATATTTATATATCATATCGTCAGTCATACAATAAACATCAATTTATCAAGTGTTAACTAACGTTTTAATCATTTATAACAACAATTCTTTACATGATCCTTCGAGCCGGATAAACCACTCGTGGAAAGCATTATTTTCCGGCTCGACTAGCAAGCAACAGCCAGTCCAGCAGCCACAGATAACATACATCATTTTCCGGCTCGACCAGCAAGCAGCAGCCAGTGCAGTAGCCACAGAAAAAATACATCACACAAGAGCAGCGGATTCATTCAGACTGCGATCATCATTTTCCGGTTCGACCAGCAAGCAGCAGCCATTCCAGCAGCCACAGATAAGTCCGACTCACATTCCCGTATTTATCCTCCTTTATCATATGCTAATTTAAAAGAGAAAGCTATTCTATTAATTAAATTAGTCATTTTGCAATGTCAGATAGTGATAAACAAGCAGCAGAGCTAGCCACCTTACATAGGCAAAGAAGTGCATTAAAACGTAAACTAACTGATTTTGTTGGGCACCTTAATGCTTTAAAAATGAGCTAGACAATCCTGACACCTTACATTTGAACTCAGTCAAGTATATAGAAATTAGAATAAAACGAATTACACCTCTAGTTTATCAATTAAAAGAAATTCAAAACAAAATTTACTGCTTATCAGATGCAGAAGAACATGATGAGTATACGTCAGAGTTTGAAGCAATTTACTTTAATAGTATTGGAGAAGCAAAAGCTCTCGCGCGAAATAGGGCCGGCTCCGGTAAATAATTCTGTTGCACATTCAGAATATTCATCACATTTAAATACCAATTACAAGGTGTCAAATTACCGACTATTACATTACCAAAGTTTAACGGTCAATATGTTAAATGGCTAGAATTTTATGACACATTTTTATCTCTCATACACTGCATGAATCTCTTAGTGACATACAGAAATTTCATTATTTAAGAGCCTGTCTAGAAAGCGATGCAGCTGACATAATTAAATCAATGCAACTATCTGCTGCAAACTATTCTATTGCCTGGAAACTTTTATGTGACAGATTTACAAATAAAAAGCTGTTAATTCACAATCATCTAAGCGAACTATTTCATTTAAAGGAAATAAAATATAAATCAGCTGTGTCACTCAGAGAATTGTCTATGGTTACAAAACACCTACGATCATTACATGCATTACAGCAACCGATCGCGTATTGGGACTCAATTATTATTTATATTATCCCTAATAAACCTGATAAACAAACTGCCCCTGATTGGGAAACTTAAAGTACTAAGAGCGAATTACCAACCATTGAAGAGTTAAATAATTTTCTAAATCATAGAGCGGACATACTTGATAATCTAAGCAAATCACAACAAATAAATAAATACCAACAGTTCAAAGAAACTAAATCCAAAAATATAAGTAGATCATTCATATTCACTAATTACATTTGTTATTTTTGCAAAGGTAGCCATGCCATTTACAGCTGTGAAAGGTTTCTGTCTCTTTCAGTTAAAGAACGGATCGCAAGGCAAAAGAATTGAAACTTGTGTAAATTATTTAAAAAATAATCATATTGCTAAAAATTGCAAGTCTCAGGGACGCAAAAAGTGCAAACAAATCCATAACACACTCCTACATTTAGATCCCCAAGAACCTGAGCCAACACCTGAGGTTTCTTTATCGGCTCATTTAAATTCATCACACATTTTACTAGCAACAGCTTTGTTAGAAATCACAGGTAGCAAAGCAAAGTGGCATACTTGTCGTGTTTTACTAGATTCCGCTTCACAGTCAAACTTTATCACTTCCAAACTCCATTCAAAGTTAGGAATTGACAAATCACAAATAAATATTTCCATTCAAGGGATAAATCAAGTAATATCTCGTATACAATCGCAATGCACACTCTAAATAAGATCGCGTGTTAAAGGATTCAATAGCAATTTAAGATGTCTTATAATTGAAAAAATAAGCTACAATTTACCTAGTATTTCAGTTCAGGCAGTAACTTAAGGTTACCAGAGAATATCGAATTAGTTGATCCTTCTTATGCTACTTCAAACAAAATAGCTTTGCTCATCGGAGCACAATTGTTTTGGGTTCTATTGTTGACAAATAACCAATCAAATGTTCTGTAATTAAACAGTTAAACGTGCTTAAAATTGAAAATATCTACAACCGCAACGGCCTTTCTTTTCCTCATCAGCATGGTACGGTGGTTGTATATACTTCCAACTTAAAGCCGTTAGTCAGTCGTATCCAAGATAGTAAACCTCCATTGGGTGACTTGTAACTGACTTAAGTGTTTATTACGCAAACATGTTCGCCACATGCTAATTGAAGCATTCTTCTCTGCTGAGATAATAAGCCTTGTATATACGAATAGATACAAGTTTATTACGATGCAATTGAAATCTAATTTCATTAGAATCTAATGAAAACTAGACTGCAATTGCAAAATTTACGTAGATGAGGCAAAGCTTGTATCACGGGTTGCATCGCAACATCCATAGATACAAACGTCCTCGGCGTGACTACTTTCATCTAGTTTTTGACAAATGAAATTCTATTGTTAGACGGTCAAATTCGATTGAGAAACAAACTTCCAATGTTACAAAATACCAAGTTAGGATGGGTTTTATCGGGTTCTTTAAATTGTCCACAATTAGGTTTCTCATCAGTGTGTTATTTCTATAAGAATGCAGATATACAAACTCAATTACAAAAATCCTGGGAACTTGAGGAATGTCCAAAGACTTCTTGTTTCTCTCCTGAAGAACTTCAGTGTGAAAACCATTTCCAAGAAAAGATTCAACTGGTCGTTACATTGTTTTAATACCATTGATGGAATCCACAAGTACCTTAGGTCAGTCACGTTCCACAGCTTTGCGACGATTTCAGTCCTTAGAAAAAAGGTTTCACATTAATCCAGCCTTTCAAGAGTAATATAGCAAATTCATGAACGAGTATCGAACACTAGGTCATATGACAAAGATCGATTGTCCAGACGACAATGTTCCTCATTTTTACATTCCTCACCATGGCGTTATGAATGAGAATAGTTTAACAACCAAATTGCGGGTTTTGTTCGACGCATCATGTAAAAGTTCTTCTGGCGTCTCCTTCAATGATTTGCAATTAGTTGGGCCCACTATAATCTGATCTTTTTTCCATTTTTGTGAGTTTTAGAAAACACAATGTAGTGTTTGCAGCTGACATCCAAAAAATGTATCGGCAAGTCCTGATAGAATCAAATGAAAGGTGTTTTCAACGGATCCTTTGGCGCGATGATTCATCTGGTCCAATTGAAACTTACCAGCTCAATACTATTACTTAAGAAACTGCCTCGGATCGGTACTTAGCCACACGTTGTTTACTACAAATAGCAAATGAATTCGCAGAACAATTTTCAAAGGTTAGCCAAATTATAAAAAATAATTGCTACATGGACGATATTCTTTCAGGCGGTGAATCAGCAACAGAAGTTACTACCATTTATAATCAAATTGAATTCATTCTTAAGCAAGCCCAATTCTTGCTTCACAAATGCGTTTCTAATAATCCTACTGTATTCGAGAGTTCAGAATTAAATTCAATTCAGCTTGGAACACAGCTAACCAAAACATTAGGTTTATATAGGGCACCAAGAAGCGATGAGTTAACATACAAGATGAACAAACATTCTATTACTGATAGTCTTTCTAAACGTCAACTCTTTTCTCTTATAAGTCAGAGTTTTGACCCACTTTGCCTCGTTAGTCCATGCATCATCATTGGCAAAACAATAATGCAGTAGTTGTTATGGCAGGAAGGAGTAGGATGGAACGACAATATACCAAAGAATATTGCTGAAAAATGGTACAAGATTCAAACCGATCTTTCAAATCTCAACAATTTACAAATTCCACGGCATATTTTGTGTGAAAATCCTGTCAGCATCGAATTACACCGGTTCTCTGACGCTAGTGAAATGGCATATTCCGTTTGTGTATACGCGAGAAGCATTAGTCAAACACGAACTATTAACGTGAAATTAATCTGTGCAAAATCAAAGGTTGTACCATTGAAGAAGATAACGATTCCTCGATTAGAGCTGTGTGGAGCTCACCTTTTGTCCAAATTAGTTTTTGTAGTAAAAGATGCTTTAGATATTGTAAACAACCGTTTATTACAAAAATATCAAACTGTAACATTTGAAAAGACGAAGTAAAATCTATACATTTAACCATCCATGTTAACGTTAGCTAGCCGCGCCCATACGTCTCCCTGAATGAATGCCTCAACCCAGCCGCCGCATTTCGGTTCATCGCAAGCCCTTTTTCCCTCAGCATTCCTGTCGCACTCGACTCCTGAGATCGCTGACCTTGTGCGAGTACCCTCGGTTGCCATGGTTGATAACATTCGGCCCTTCCTGACAGCTGGAGTGTCCTCACTCCAGTGGTAGATCTGTGCAACAAAGTTTATAAGAACATGTACATGTATATTTACTTTTCTATTTATTTTTGAAGAATATTAGTACCCTGGTTAGTGAGAGGCAGCTTATATTTTTAGAACTTAAACTCCTACTTAAATGCTAACTCTATGGGCGAATCCCACGCGAAAGTATGATGATTCTGAACAGTTAACCACCATTCCATCTCCCTTCGCCACACTGAAGAGCACCCTGAGTATTTGGTTATCCAGCTGTTCTTGTCTGAGTAGTAACCCTACTCCAAGAACCGAATCCCCCTACTCTACTCTTCAGTGTCCTTAACTTATTCAACCATTTTCTTAAATTGAACCCGAAAGGAATGCTTCTGAATAGTTGACCACCATTCCATCTCCTTTCACCGCACTGAAAAGCTTCCTAGGTATCTGCTTATCCAGCTGTTCTTGTCTGAGTAGTAACCCTACTCCAAGAACCTAACCTCCCTTACTCTATCCTTCAGTGTTCCCGCTTTTGTGACCTTAGAGACCTTTTTATTTTGGTAATAATTGACTTGTATCTGTGCTGTAAAAGAAGAAAAGTTATTTTAAGGGAAATTAAATCGTTTACTTGAAAGCTAATCGGAAACAATGCTTTGGATCGAAATATGCATTTTTGTTTGGACTGGCAAATAGAGGCATTTTCAATAATTTGTTGTAGCACCTCTGTAACATCAATACTCTGCTACATTTCAGCTAGTAATAAGGTCACCTGCCATATTACACGAAACTCCATTAGAGCTTCCCTTGGAGATGCTCCTAATGTCTGATTTATGGTACCATTTAATCCTAACGGGAGTTTGTTAATGTTTTTATTCAGCTTTTCATAGTTTATTTCTGTTCCCATAGTAGACAATGAATCGAGAATGGTTGTATTGTAACTTTCAACTTGTCCATTTCCTCTTGGTCGCCCAGGTGCATTCAAGTAGTGAGTGATACCGTATTTTATTTTTGCGAAATATTCCAAAATTATTAGACGTAATTGGTTTACCATGTCACTAGTTAGTAGTTGGAAATGGTGCACCAAAACCCCTTATGAAGAAGTCTATCCTTACAGTGAGTACATGTCTTACCTTGTATTAGGTGAAGGGTAAATTAAAACGAACCTTGTAAACGCATCCACAACGAAGAATACTTGAGTATTACTTCATATTGTTTTTATTAAAGCCCCCAGATGATCGGAGAGAATTTTATAAAAGGATCTGGATATTTCCAACCAAGATTATAGTATTTTACTCTTTCTACAGATTTGAAATATACAACAATATACAAGTTTTTCATGTATTTCTCTACCAAACGTCGCATGCGCAGAAACCAATAATTATGAGCTACCTGATCATAAATTTTACCTGTTGCAAAAACACCAAGATCTTCAAAATTTAGTTGAACAATTTGAAAACGTGCTCGTTTAAATACAAGCCAGTGAGGACCATGATTTGTGATTTTTTTCTTTTTTTTTACCTCTCTATCCTTCAATTCATACATTATGGGTGTAGTCGCTTGTAACATTGCTAGCATTAATATAACATATTTGCTGACAGGTCTATGTCTAATACCATACTACTGGTATTCGCTCAATTCCAAACCCACCAGCCGATTCTCTGATTTAATTCTACCTTTTTGGAAGTATTTATTACTGCAGCACAATCAGTGATTACTGTGAAGGGCCTTCCGACTAAGTACTGCCGAAATCTATTAACTAATAACACAATTGCTACAGTTTCTAATTCATAGGAATGGTCTCTCCATATCAACATAATATTTTTGTGAAACAATACACTTTATGGTTTACTTTGTTCTGAATAACAGGGTGTACATTTTCTAAAATATTCGATTAAATCCAAATATTATTTAACTTGGTGAGCATCTGCAGGTGTTTTCTACTGCTAATAATTTATCCCTTTTATTATCGGGTCAGGTACCGCATACTCCCATATTTCAATCTTGGTTCGCAAAAATTAGCACTTCAAATATATGTATATACTTCAATAATGTATGTAATATAATGTATAATATGTAAGAGTTAGATTATGTTTATTGTAGGAATTAATTCTTTAAAATAATACCGATAATTACTAAGCAATATCATAATAAAGGTACACCTATTAATAAAATGGACGATTCGCACAGCAGATTAATTTATGGACCCAAAATCTAACAATGTTTTCATAAAAATAAATGTAAAATACGTAATGGTCTTTTTCAGATCAAACTAATTACCTTAAAAACCTATAACGGCCATAATTCTCAGTCCGCTCTCTTAAAATAATATCAATGTTCTGTTTTTGTCGAAATCGTAAACATCATAACTCGAATCTTTAACAGTTCGTTCCGTAACCTAACAGCTGACTAATGCCATCACCTAAATGTTTCTATTCCTTTTTCTTCGATAAAAGATGAATTGTTTTGATATTATTTGTATGTTCATCAGTTCGTTACAAGTTCGATAGCAAACCTTTTTTTTTGCGAATAACCCTTTATACAGATTTAAAGGTTGTAAAAGTATTTGAATCGCTGTTCTATTTTATTAATATCAATGTTTGGATTTGTTTCGTTAAATTTAAAACCCTTTGTTGAGTAATCGTCAAAACGCAATAACCCGTCTACTTTTTTATAATAAACATCATTTAATTTAAGTCCTAAAGTTCTAAGAGATTTTCAACGTTCGTAAAGCTCTTGTTTATGATGGAGCTCTACTCTTTTACTCCGTTAGCATTATTTCGACGGTCACGTACTCGTGTATGGGTAAAGTTGAGTCACAAATACCTTTATTAAGAGGAGCATGCGATTCTTTGTATGCTTACTTCGTTTACGTTTAGATTATTTGTGATTGACCGTTAAATTTAATAACTTTGAATTCTTTTGCATTTACAATTTTATCAATCATCTGACGCAACGCAGAACATTACTTAAAGCATTTAATTTGTTTATCGACTCACTACTCTCCTGCACCCTGCTGGGGATTATTACCACACTTGAGGTTCTTGGGGATGTATAACTTGACCTTACACCCTCCTCTCTTCACCTCTGTTTATGGCTTGCTCAGCTCTCTCGAGAGCTCCCCTAATAATCGCCGATGTCTTCTGGATTCATGCCGAGTACTCAGTACTTCTTTTACTTTGGAGCGCGTTCTCTGGTATATTTTTGCACCTTTTTCACTAAAAACTCAAAAACACACCAATGCTATCCCACTTCTGATGTAAACAACCGTTTATTACAACGATTGCCATGGTTGATAACATTATTAATATTAATCATACCTATTTCTGGTGTGACTCAACGGATGTTCTGGGTTGGCTCAAAACATCGCCAAACTTGCTAAAGGTTTTTGCGAATCATCGAGTCTCTGATATGTCAATTTTTGTTAATGGAACTTGGCTACATGTACCAACTGCAGATAACCCTGCAGATGTAGCATCTTGTGGAGCATATCCATGTCAGTTATTAGAATCAAATTTATGGTGGCATGGTCTAGCTTGGTTATCTAAAGCTCAAGATTCTTGGCCCTCTCAAATGTCACATAATGTAATCAACGTGCTACCAGAATTAAAACGAACGTTACGAAAGAATGTCCAATAAATATAGGTAACTTTTCAAGTTATACTAAATTAATCAGGGTAACAGCATATCTTTTTCGATTTACAAACAATAGTCGTTTACAAGACAATCATGGGTCAAATCGTAAAATGGGCACTTTAAGCGTTCAAGGATTCAATGATGCACTAAAATGTATAATAAAACATTACAAACTGCAGAATTCCATAATGAAATAAAATATCTTGAATAAGGAAAACATTTACCGAAAAATAGTAAAATTATCAAATTGGGCCTTTTTTAGATGATCAACACATCTTACGTGTTGGAGGCAGATTACAACACAGTAACTTAAGATTTGAAGCCAAACATCCCATTCTGTTGCCAAAACATTATTTTTCCAAATTGCTCTTTACTCATGAACATAAATGTTTGTTGCATGCAAGCCCACAATTGTTATTATCAACAATTAAAGACAAATACTGGCCTTTAGGAGGAAAGAATTATGCTCGACTCGTAGTACATAAATGCATTCAATGTTTTAAGTGTAAACCATCAAATAATTATCCTTAAATGGGCAATCTTCCTAAAGAGCGCGTTAGGAAAACTTTTCCATTTGAAATATCAGGCGTGGACTATGCAGGTCCACTTTCTATAAAAGATAGAAAAGGTCGCGGAAGTAAAATGGAAAAATGCTATGCTGCAGTATTAATTTGCTTTAGTACCAAAGCAATTCATTTAGAATTGGTATCTAGCCTTAGTACCGAGGCATTTCTTGCGGCACTAAAGAAATTCATTGCACGCCGTGGTAAGCCTTCAAACCTTTTTTCTGACAACGGTTTCAATTTTGTTGGAGCAGATCGCGAATTACAATTATTAGTAAGTCGCTTACGTGTCGATGAAGCCATTTTAATTGACAGTCTCGCAATGTAAGCTATTACCTGGAAATTTATTCCTCCGAACTCTCCCCATTTTGGTGGTCTTTGAGAGGCTGGAGTAAGGGGTTTTAAATATCATTTACGAAGGGTGGCTGGCAATGCATCTTTAACATTTGAAGAATTAGCTACTCTCTTGAGCCAAGTAGAATCTGTTTTGAATAGCAGACCCCTCACACCCATATCCTCTAATCCTCCTGATATGGAAGCATTAACTCCATCTCATTTCCTTGTGGGTCGGAAACTGTTGACACTACCAGAAGAAAGTCTAATTCAAATTCCGCAAAATCGATTGTCCCGATTTAAGGTTGTACAACTACTGCAACAATTTTGGTCTGAATGGAGACGAGAATATTTACACACCTTGCAACAACGATCAAAATGGCAGCAACCGGTTCCAAACATAGAGATTGGAACTATGGAACTTCTACACTCAGAAGCTACCTCATCACTATCCTGGCCAATTGGACGTGTCAGTGAAGTGTTTCCAGGGAAATATGGTGTGGTACGCGTTGTTTCTATAAAAACTGCCAAAGGAACTTATAAACGCGCTCTCAGTAAAATATTTTCCCTTCCAGTGGCCAATTAATGCCTGGATATAAACATTCAGATTTGTTCATTGTTGTGTATTAGTTACATTCATTTTATTTTATGTAAACATGAATATTTATGTACATCTATATTTCAATATTGTTAATGTTCATTGAAAGTTAATACTTTCAAGGCGGGCGGCTTGTTGCACCAGAAAAGCTACACAAAGCGGCAACTGCACAAACACCACTGGTTTTCTAAAAAGGCGAGATTGCTCGCGCCAGAAAAAGAAGAAGGTTGTTGATATGGAAATAAAATGTTGTTTATATTTATATATCATATTGTCAGTCATGCAATAAACATCAATTTTTCAAGTGTTATCTAACGTTTTAATCATTTATAACATCAATTCTCTACAGCGGTTATTCTATATATTTTAGTAAAAAACTTTTCTTTTGAGTTAACGAAAATTTGGGGGGAAATTAAAACCAAGTTATATCATATAAATACATTTTTTTTTATATAAAACACATACAATCACAGAAAATAACAAAAATTAAGACACTCATTCTAACATACAACTTAAAATGAAATACATACAAAACTGGCTAATTTTTAGCCAAAAAAATATATTTAAAACGTACGTATACATCCTTAAAGAACAGAAAAAGTTGAAGACAATTAAATTGAAAAAAACCAGAGACTAGCAAAAGAATAAAGATTTTCAACAACTAGTTTTAACTAGTCGTTTAAAAGAAAAAATAATATGGCATTAAATTCACTGAAAAAAAGTACAATATTACATAAGGTGAAAAATAAAAAATGAAAAACAGATATGACACGAATTTGATGTCAATCTATATTTTAATGGCACTGATTATTATTGTATATTACCTGATATTTACTCTACCAACAAATGTGTTATAAAAAGTACTGTTTCCGCTGGTGAAAATAGAGCTCAACAGTAGTTTTTATAAAATAAGTTTTAAAAATCTCTCATTAGAATGTAAAATTTCTACTTAAAAATTGGCCAGAAGGCACAACAAGTATTATCTGTCTTTTTCTAAGGCACTAAGCTAAAAAAAGGCCTCTATCTAAGGTATAATACTATGGCTATGTCTAATAATCTACTCTACAATACTATGTCTTTTTAATTACAATTGATCCCTATGTTTAAACACTACCTTTGTGGGGGGGCCTTTGTGAGCTACCTCTCTTGAGTTGCATCTAGTACATGATTTTGAGGATGGGGATAGTACGCCTTGCAAGGAAATCGTATTGAAATCAATACAATTTCCCTGTTCAACTGGTAATGGGTTAGATTAATTGTTTTGACAATGACAACTCAGCTGGTGCAATGAGCATTTACGTATTTTTTTATTAACAATGCCTCAGACTTTTTAGCCTTTTAGCATCTTATGCCGACATCTGCGACTTCGTCTGCGTGAAAGAAGGAGGATTCTTGGATTACTCATGTTTTTTTCAATTCTCTATCTTTACTTGGATATAAATTAAGCGAGTACGTGTGAAAATTGTTTATTTTTGGCAAATTTTCACCTCCCTTTTTAAGCTGTTGTACTTATTCTAGAAATATTGTAGTTTTGTCTTTGAAAAAGTGAAATATTCCAGCTTGCAATCAAAATGTGACTAAAATGGGTTTTAACATTAATTCAAAATTTTGTTTACTTTCTCAATATTTAGAGTTTAAACCTGAAGTTGTTTTTTTCCTATTTCGAATTTCAATTCATACAATAAAATATAAAACGAAAAATTAAATTACGAACCATAGTCAAAATTTTGAAAAGAAAAGTAAATATAGTGAAATCTCTTGACACTTTCGGGACTGCCAAAATTGTCCGCCTAATGGAGATGGCCGTTCACGAGAGGTTATAACCAAATTTTGTTTAATTAATGATTATGTCTTTTTCTTCCAAATCATCAAAAATTCTATATATTTGACTTCTGAATAGCTGACAGGAATTAAGTCATTATCATCTTCTAATATTAGGTTAACATTGATGTTAATCAATTTTTTTAAATCAGAGGTGGTTCGCCTCTGGGGCACATATTTTGAAAGGGCATTTTTTAATGTTTTTGTCTAAATTCAGCTATATTTAATGAACATTTTTTAATAAATCTATCTTGTGATTATACGTTCCGTTTTTTAAAAAAGAGAGAAGTAAGTTTGAAAAATTGGATGCTATGCTCACACGTTAACTGAATATATATTCAATCAGCGGCTCGCATAATCTCTAAATTCAAAATTTCGAAATTGAACTCGTAATTTAAAAAAAAACAATATTTGAAGTTTCGACTTTCAAATTTCTAAATTTTCATTTCAAAGTCAAACTTGCAATTTTAAATTAAATCTTGAAAATTTTACCTTTGCCAAATTTAAACGCGCCATTTTAAGATAAATCTTCAAAAACTGAAATACAAATCTTGTCCCCTGAAACCAAGAAAGATTAAAAAACACAACAGAGCAACCTCTGTTGTGTTTTTAATCTTTCTTGATTTCAGGGGACAAGATTTGTATTTGAGTTTTTGAAGATAACCAAGGACCAGCACGTTCCACCAAAAAAAGGTAAATCTTAACAAATTTCGTAAACAATTTTTAGAAATGCTTTTTTTCTCAGAATATTGACTTTAATTGTCCAATTTGATTATCAAACTGTAATAGTAGCAGCGAAAATTTCAAGATTAAACTGAGAATGTAAGAATTTTAATAGAATTTGGTAATTCCGACTTATTTGTGGAATTTTTGATTTTTTCGTGTGACAGTTCTAGAAAATAAAATTGATTCTACAATCTTGAAAAAAAGTTAAAAATTTGAAAAGAAACAATTAAAATAAAGAATGAGTTTAAAAAGTCGATTTTTTAAAAATATTAAAAGTAAATATTTGAAGTGTTACCTGAAATAATGATTGGAAAAATTAAAATTGGGAACGAAAATCAAAATTTGCCAAAAAAAATATCCGAACGTAAACTTTTAATTTCCAAAAATAAAAAAGAGATGAAAATTTCGTAATTTAGATCGAACTTTCGGAAAAAAATGAAATTTTGAGATAAATTTGAAATTTGGTGGGAAAGTCTAAATTTCAAATTTATAAAATCTTCTCGACATTTTCAATTTCAAACCCAAAAAAGCGAAATTTCAAAGGAAAATTAAAACGTTCAAGGCTTAAATTTAAAATTTCATAAAAATTGTAAACTTTTTGAATTTATTTCTAAAATGGTCTCGAAAAATCGAAATTTTGGGTTTTAAAGTGAAACCTGCATTTAAAAGAGGAAATAAAAAGTGAAAACTTGGAATTTTACAAAAAACGTTGAGAATTTGAAACTAGCAGTAAGTGAATTTTAAAAATAAGGTTAAAACGGGTCGACATCATAATATTTTGAGTATAATGTCGAAATAATTAAGACAATTTGGACAAATTTAAATAAAACTCCCGTTTAAAACGCGAAACCTCCAGTAAAACATTATAGCTTTGGGAAAAAGGTAAAACATTAAAAAAGAAGAGGGTAGGTTGAAAGTGAATTTACAATTTTGGAAAAATTGGTGAAAATGCCTAAGAAAGCAACGAAAATTTCGAAAAAAGTATAAATTTCGAAAATAAGGTCAAAATTTGTGGAAAGCCAGTTTTTATTTCCAGGTCGAAAATAAAGAAAAAAAACTTAAAAATTGAAATTGTAAGCTCTAAATTTTCAGAAAGATATCACATTTTCGAAATTAAAAGACTAAATTGCGAAAAAAATAAAAAAAACTCCAAAACGCAGTATATCGAGTTTCGAAACCTACCACTCCAAAAAGTTCATTGTAAAACATGGTAGCTTTGGAAAAAAAGTAAAACATTAAAAAAGAAGAGGATGGATTGAGAGTGAATTTACAATTTTATAAAAATTGATGAAAATGTCTAAAAAAAGCAACGACAATTTCGAAATTAAGGTCAAAATTTGTAGAAAGCCAAAGTTTTT
The DNA here is from genome assembly GCA_028583605.1 of Dastarcus helophoroides. NCBI lineage: Eukaryota > Metazoa > Arthropoda > Insecta > Coleoptera > Bothrideridae > Dastarcus > Dastarcus helophoroides. The sequence continues at coordinate 6,471,184 of CM053334.1, read as the reverse complement.
ATTTTCAGGTCGAATATTAGGAAAAAAACGTAAACATTGAAATTATAAGCTTTAAATTTTGAGGAAGGTATCAGATTTTCGAAATTAAAAGACTAAATTGCGAAAAAAATAAAAAAACCCTCAAAAACCCAGAATATCGAGCTTAAAATCGAAACCTACTACTCCAAAAAGTTGCGTTCATTGTAAAACATTATAGCTTTGGAAAAAAGGTAAAATATAAAAAAAGAAGAAAATAAATTGAGAGTGAATTTACAATTTTATAAAAATTGGTGAACATGTCAAAAAAAAGCAACGAAAATTTCGGAAAAGGTATAAATTTTGAAATTGAGGTCACAATTTGTAGAAAGCCAAAGTTTTTATTTTCAGGTCAAAAATTAAAAAAAAAAACGTAAAAATGGAAATTGTAAGTTTTAAATTTTGAGGAAGATATCAGATTTTCGAAATTAAAATAATAAATTGCGAAAGAAATAAAAAAAACTCTCAAAAACCCAGAAAACCCAGTTTAAATTCGAAACCTACTACTCCAAAAAGTTGCGTTCATTGTGTTAACCTAAAATATTAGATGGTACTGCAAGATATCTTAAAGATATCATTATAGCGATAACTTTAAGAGGCACAGAAATGTTAACATTTAGATAACTTTTCTTAGTCGTCAGACTACGGACATCTAACAGATATTTATAAGATAATTTTCATAGGGTCTTTAGCATGAGAAATCTTTATGTTAACATAATGTTAACTTTTTGAAAATATTTCCCGATGTCAAACTCTAAAAAATGTTAACTGTAAGAGCTCTTTAAGAGAACTTATTGCTGAACGGGATATAATTTTGAGTTAGTTGCTTTATGAGATTCATTAACTTGTGGTATTCTCACAATTAGTGCGCTATGTTAACCAAAATATTAAATTAACCCACACTTGCACAAAGACATTTCTGAGAAATATAGAGAATCTGATTTTCTACCCATTGAGCTGTTTGTTATTGTGTTGTGGATCAGTGGTTGCATCTGAAATAGAAATAATTAAATTCCGTAACACAGTGATTTTATCTGGTGTGGTAAGCTATGCTACATTACATTGAATACTGCTATCTTGTCTCAATGAGAATTAATTTAATTATTTCTGGCCACAAACATCCCCCATCCCAATTAACTTCTCCAAACAGTTTCCGTTTTCTCATAAAATTATGAAATGATATAAAATTTCTGGAGTTGCTGACACAAGTTTACAGATAAGGTCACTCATAAATATTTTGATGCTTTCAAAGTAAAGTATTCAAATAAGGCTGCTCAGAAAGGCCCGTAAATGTAACTACGTTACACTATCAGTCATGAAATAATAATAAATATGAAATGGTTTTTAAAATAAATTAAACTTTAGTACGTGCATCGACTTTCTACCCTCTAGATATTTGATATTTTGAGGTTTCTTTCTTGTTTCAGAAATATTTACATCAACGTAAACTATAATACAACTTAGGCTTCAAAATGATAATATACAGCTATATACAACAATTGGAATTATTCATGTCTTTTATCGTCACCATTGAATTAAAATATAAAATTTCCACTCTTTTGTACCACATAAGTATAAAAAATGTAGATTTTCCTTTTCATCTTATTAATGTCACCACGGGAAGTAGTTTGGAAGATCTAACCTTCCATATGCCGATATTTATGGGCTGACATCTGTGCCAAACCCAGTACGGCGTACTGACATTGCAAACAGTGATAATGCGTCTGTTTGCCGCTGTGTTGACAGTTGATCACTCTGCAATGCTGACTTGGAGTGAATTTTTCGAAACCGGCCGCCTGAATGGAATCCAATTTTTGATGCTGCCTCCTGTGGGCCACCACTTTGTTCGTGTCAGTGCAGACGAAGTCGCACTTGAGGCAATGGAAGTGGGACGCCTTATTCTGCGTGTTACCTGGAAAAATCCGCTTATTGTTAGCACAAGACTGATATGTGATATTTGACAAAATAATATGATGTTGATAGAATACGATCTTCGATAAAACAATACGAGGTGCCTTCAAAAAGTAAGGTGACTATACTTTTTATGAAAAAATATTTATTTATTAATCAACATTTATATTGTCCCCCTTCAAAGTAATCCCCCTCAGATATAATGCACTTGTGCCAACGCTTTTTTCAATCTTCAAATCACTTCTCATAAGAACTTTTTGCTATAACCTTGAGCTCCTCTAGCTGTGCATTTTTGACGATGCACTTTTTATTTCATTAATCGTTGCAAATCTTCGTCCTTTTATAGGTCTTTTAGGATTTGGGAACAGAAAAAATTCTCAAGGGGCCAAGTCCGGTGAATATGGTGACTGAAGCATGATTGTCGTGTTGTTTTTGGCCAAAAAACCTCTCACAAGCAACGATGAATGAGTGGGTGCATTATCGCGATGCAAAAGCCATGAATTATTTTTCCACAATCAATTCCGAACGTTTTTCTCGAATTGCTTCTAGCAAACGGCGCATAACTTCAAGGTAATACTCCTTATTAACCGTACGACCTTGAGGTAAACACTCCTGATGCACTACGCCATGGTAGTCAAAAAAAAAACTGAGCAAAACTTAGGCATTTGATCGGACTTGGCGTGCTTTTTTTGGTCTTGGCTCTTCTGGGTGCTTCCATTGGGACGATTGGGCTTTGGTTTCGACGTCATAATCATATACTATGATTCGTCAACAGTTATGATCCCTTTTGAGCAAATCATGATCATCACTGTCGTCATTCAAGAGCTCCTGAGCGATGCTCATGAGACGGTTCTTCTGATCAAAATTCTGCAGTTTCGGAACAAACTTCGCTGACACACGTCTCATGCCCATATCATCCGAAAAAATTGCATGACACGAACTGAGTGATATGCCAACATCCTCAGCAACTTCTCTTATGGCAATTCGACGATTTTCAAAAGCAATTCTCTTCACAGCTTCGACGATATCTTCTGTTGTCGATGTGCTGGGGCGTCCAGAGCGAAGTTCGTCATCGGCTTCTTCTCGGCCATCTTGGAAGAGTTTGTACCACTTGTAAACATTTTTTTTACTTAAAGCAGACTCACGGTATGCCACTGTCAACATTTCAAGTGTTTTAGAGCGCTTGATTCCATTTTTCCATACAAAATTTGATGAAAATCCTTTGCTCCATTTTTTATAATAATAGAAAATCGCCGAGCACAAAAAAATACGTCTAACCTTTTTATCTGTCAAAAACAAACTATGTTATGTACTTCAAACTGTGAACATATGTGCGGGACATGTGTACCAACACAACAACAACAACAACAACAACAACAAATCGAATGTACATTGCCCGCAAAACTTGAAAAGGCACCTTAAATTTTGGACATACCTCATATATGCTAAGGGAGGCTTATTAGGTTGGGGTTAGGGCCCGGTTTAGAGGACGCTCATTTCAAACTTTTGTCGGAGAAGACAAATTCATAGGGTGGCAGATGGTTCCAAGTGTTATAAAATGTTGTTAAATAATTAATTAAAAGAGATATATTTTGTTGAATTTGGAAAAGCTCATATTTTTAGAAAAACTTGAAATTTCAAGCATTGAATTTTTTGTAAAATTTCTTGCACTAAATTTCCAGTCATTGAAAAAGCAACAAAAAAAGTTGAAGATTTTTAAAAAAGTTCATTTTCAAAATGTTCAGTTACTCGGAAATGGACTTTTTTTAGAAGTATATGATGATCTCTGACGCAATAGTATCATATTTGATAGAATAATATATACTTGACAAAATAATGACTTACCCAAGTTGGTGGTGTAGGCGCAGTCGGGTCTACCGCAGGCGACATTAGCCCTGTATTGTTGGAAGTCGCCGCCCATCAGAGTGTCCAGGCGTTCGTGTCTGGCGGTGTGTTGGACGAATCTGGTTTTATCACAAAAACTGTAACCGCAGTCTTGCCGTTGACAGTGGAAGTGCGTCTGGTGTTCTCGGTATCCGCAATGTTGGTAACGGCAGTCCTCGTTGAACCTATGTACAAAGGAATTAATGATTAATTTGGTAACACACAAAAGTCCAGATAGAACTCGTAAACTCATTGTATTTGTATTGGTTGATTAACTCCAGTAACAATTTCAAGTTTTTGTTGGAAATTTCAAATGTAATTTCGAAATTTTTGTGGAAAATTCTCAAAAAATAATTTTTTTTTAAATATCTTATAATTTCTATAATCGAGATTTTTTTTCGTAATTTCGACTTCTTCCAAGATTTCGAGTTTAGGCTATCAATTTGTTCCCAAACATTTTGACCTCCCACTTAAAATTTTGATTGTTTCTCGAAATTTAAACTTTTTTGAAGTGCCGATAGTTGATATTTCGAAGAAGGTTTAAAATTACGAGATTATAGTAATCTTGAAATGTCGCTCTTTCCTCTAATTAAAAAAAATAAATTTTTAATTATTCGAAATTTAAAATTCAAAATTAGAATTTGAGTTTTGAGAAAACTTGAAAATTCTCGTAGTTTTTTCTCCTTTCAAAGGAATTTCTATTTCGATTCTGCTCAAAATTTCGCTTTTACAGTGTCAATTTTTACTTTTTTCTCTGAAATTTTCACTTTCTATCCGAAGTTTTATTGTTTCTCAAAAAGTTGACTTTTTTTAAATTTTCATCCTTTAATCTCGTCAAGTTCCAATTTAGTATCTACATCTTTTTTATGTGTTGACTTTTTTTTAAAGCTCTGAATTTAAATTTTTGACTGTTCACTATTTCCCTCAAGATTTTAAATCCAAATTTCGATTTTTTTTTGCAGATTTCTTTTTAAACTCGAAATAATTTCCCAAATTTCAAGAAAAAGCGCCTCTATTTGAAATTTAATCTCAAAAATTTTGAGAACAAATCGAAAGTTGAAAAAAACACTCCAAAATTTAAAAAATCGGCTTTTTAACATTAACATTATCTTTTCCAATTTTCTAAAACCGAAGAGTGATAACGATTTTCTTCCGCAGTTGCGATTTTAATGTGGAATTTTTTTCCGGTATTGATTTCTTTAAAAATTTGAAATTTTTTTCACAACTTTTCGATTTTACACCGTTAATTTTACTTGTTTTCCCTTAAATTAAGACTGTCTATTCCAAATTTTGATTTTTATCCTGAAAAATTTTAATTTCAATCTAGTAACTTTTAACATTTCAGCTGTACCTTCTTAACGAATTACAAAAACATTTCTTAAATTTGAGATTTCCTTCAAACTTTAAATTTAAGTTTTGAATGAAAAGTTAAAATTTTGAGGAAAAAACATGGAACTTGCGAAAAGAAATATCGAAATTCATAAAAGATTCTGACTAAATTTATTTGTCTCTTATTCTAAATATTTTCTCCGAGATATCGAATTTTATCCAAAATTTTGAGAGTATACTTTCGATTTTGACTCTTATTCTAAAATTTCAACTGTAATGAAATGTTAACCTTTTGCTTGAAATGTCGAGAATATTTTTTTAATCATTTCTATTTTTTAATTTCAGTAAAATTGGTTTTGTTTTTTTTTGTGTTAAAATTCCGATTTTGCGCTTTTAGTTTTTTTTATAACATTTTACCTTTATTTCTCAAAATGTTAACTTTATATCTTCAAATATTCAGGATATTTTTTATTATCGACGGTTAAAGTTTTTGAAGTGAAAACTTCTTGAATAATTTTTGATAGGGGAAAAACTTGTGGTTTCGCCTCACCATCACGCTAATAAAATTTATTTAATTGATTTAAGTAAAAGTTTTTATTTCGGAAGAAGCTCAAGTTTATAAAAATAACATTTAATTTTTAACACGAAGTTTCGAGAAGAACTTAAAAGGCAAAATAAGTCTTGAAATTTTAATGTTTTATTAGAATTTTGACAAAATTTCAACTATTTGACTTTTTGCTCAAAAACTTCTAAACAAGCCGAAATTGCGAGATTTAAAGATATTCAAATAAAATTTCGAGAACAAGTTTTCTTATAAATTTATCTTCCATTGGCTTAAAATTTGTCAATTTTTATGCTTTTAAATATGAAATTTTTTTACAAGTCGAAATTTCGAAACAGCGGAGAAGTATAAACACTTTTTTTGTCTCTAAATTGCGGCTTCATTTTTGAAATTCGGCTTTTCTTCTCAAAACTTTGCTTTCTCTAGCTATTGACATTTTTCCAAATCTTTCAAAATTTGCCTTCTTGTTGGAATTTCAACTTTTATCTCAGAATGCGATCTTTTCTGTTTATGGAGATTTAGACTTTTTTCCCCAAATTGATGTTTTTTTATGAAATTTATACTTCTTACTATATTTTTTTTTTTAGATATTTTTACCTTATTTTTAAAATTTGAATTCTTGCTCAACATTTTCTTACGTTGGAAAATTTCGTTCTATTTTCTGCTTTTCTAATTCTAGAAATTTCGACTTCTTTTCCAAATCATGACTTTCAACCCGAAATTAAGACTTTTTTCTCTAAATTTTGCTCTTTCTAAAAATTTCAATATTTTCTAAATTCGACGTTCTGAAAATTTTAATTTGTTTTTCAAAGTTTTTCAAAAATTCGACACAACTCGTTTTTGTTTCCCGCTTGAAATCTCGACTTTTTTCTCAAAATTCTTGTTCTGGTTTTCGAAATTTTGACTTTCTTTTTTAAATAAGACTATTGCTCAAAATTTTTCGTTTCGTCAAAATTTCGACTTTTACTTCAGAATGTGATCTTCTCTTCCTCTGGAGATTTTAATTATTTCCCTAAAATTCATTGTTTTTACCATAAAATGTCGTGTTTTTCATTAAAATTTCTATTTTAATTCGAGTTTATTCTTAAAATACAACTTTTTTCAAAATATTTTGCTCTGGGAAATTCGCTCTTTTTTACATTTCGAATTCTCTAATTTTTTGAAATTTCTCCTCAAAGTTTTTATTTCAAAATTTCAACTTTCATCTCGAAATTACGATTTTTTTGTCAAAATTCCAATATTTCTAAAAATTTCGATTTCTTTTAACTCGACAATCCGAACATGGAACCTGGTTTTCAAAATTGGATGTGCCTTTTCCTTTCGAAATTTCGATTGCATTCTTAAATTTCTTGTTTTTTTTTTGTTTCAACATTTTGCTTTTTCCATAAAGTTCCTTTCATTTAATTTCAAAAATAACCTCAAAATTCAAGTTTTTCTCACCAAAACATTTTGATTTTTTACAAATCTTGACTTCAATTTCAAATTTCGTCTTTTTCTCAGAATTTAGGGCAGTGTTTGTTATAAAAATTAAACTGCACGCCTTCGGTTTCGCCTACGTATTTTATCAGAACGAAATTGGGATAGTACACATTCGTAGACAAAATCAGTGAGACTGTCTGTAGACAAATCGAGGATTTTGACTCTGGACAGTCCTAAACAAATCTCAAAATGGTCTAGGGACCTCGTAGGCATCAACATCTACGCAATTCAGCTATTTTCCAAAATACCGGAGAAGTGAGACACCGACCTGTGGAATTGTTTCTTGTCCACAGAGAGTTGTAGAACAAGAAATTTGTTTCCCATTTGTCTACGGACTGTAGACATGAATTCCGAGATTGTGTTGCGCGTATGTACTAGCCGTTAGATTCTAATAGACGTACCTGAACCTCAAGTAACCCTCTGGAACCGGCTCGTCTTTCAATATCCTCATGGAGTTTTGTACTCTTGCTTTCTTCTGTTCAGGCGACAGCTCGTGCGGACTCATCGCCCTTTTATTCAAATTGGCCGCCATCGCTGCCAATGGGTTGGTCAAGTTTTCAGCCTGATACGGATTTTGCGGTGGCATAAGCGGACTTTGCATCAACTGGCTGTGTTGGAACATCAGTTGCGGTATGGAAGCGTTCTGGTAGAGGGATTGGGGCAAGAAGGCGTTCTGCATGCTCTGCTGCTGCGACATCAGGGCGAATTGCAAATTGGCGGGAAAATTCGAAAAGTGATTGTAGGCATCGAAGGTCGGAGTCAGGTACTGAGGCTCGTGTTCTTGAGCTTTGGACACCACAGGGCTTTGTAAGCTTTGTAGAGGAGCTACGTTAATTTTAATTTCTGCTTTGGTAGCAGATGTGGACGTGGGGGTGGAAATTGGGGAATTTCGATTGTTATTGTCTTCTTGCATTTGACTGTTCAAAGCGCCTGAGCTGTGTTTGGCTATGTGGACAGTTAATCGGTCCATCTCAGAAAATGCCTGAAAATATTTGCGTCAGTCTTGGAAATCCTTACGTACATTTTAACTTACTTGATTGCAGGCATTACAGTGATAGTGGTACTTTCTTTTTAATTTGCAAAATGGTCTGGAACAGCTTAATTCAGGGCCGTATAACGTGTTGCTTCCTCCTGAAGATGCTTCTCCTAAAGTTGTTTCTGAAATAACAACAGTTTTATTTAAGCAAAAATTGCTTTGCGTTGTACAAGTGAAGTCTACCAAAGAAAAATTGGTTATTGTGATCACGTTATTAGCATCTTAAAAGCTAGATGTTAGTATTTTTAGACACGTTAGAATGCAAAATTATTTTACATTCATACCTGAGACTAAATTTTTATTTATTTCTGACGATTTATTTTGTTCTGTTGGTAGACTTGAAAGAGGATAGAAAGTCCCAGATGCCTTCACCACTAGAATAAGAAGAGAAACACTAAATACATAACTAAACTACTTCGGACAGTGTTAAATATTTGTACGAAAACGGGGAACATGTCAGAGTTATTTCAAATTCGACCACGTTTTCACAAAAGTGAGGACTTCTTTCAAAATTTTTTTTTCCTGTGGCTTTAATTTACAATTAATAACATACTTAATTAAACCTTTAAAAAAAATGATGCACTTAATAAAACTATAAACTGATAGAAATTCTGCACAGGAGCTCCTTTTATAACATAAATGTGCACCAAGAAAGGATTTTTAAAAATCCAATCCCTAAGAGGGTTAAATAGGGGATGAAATGTATGTATGTAAATAAAAATTGAATCAGCGTTTTTGGAAATTCGTCTCCAAGGAGGTAAAATCTACTCAATCAAATCCCATAAACAGTGACAGAGTAACAAACAACGCACAGCCTAAACCGATGGATCCAGAAATATGAAATTTTGCTCACAAATTCCTTATACAACGCAGGTAAATATTGAGAACTCGCTCTCTTGGAGTGTGTTAAATAAGGGATGAAAGTCTCTATGGAAACTCGTCATTTTTGACGAGTTTATTAAAGACCGATGAAGTTTTGGTTTCCGTTTCGGCGTGTTTCGGTGTCTGTTTCAGCGTGTTCCGGTTTCCTCAAAAATAACAATTTTCTGCCGTAGTTTCAGGTTTGTGCCGAAATAGGCCAAGACTTTAAATGTTAAGTTTGAATTCAGACTTTGGGGAGAAAAAAAACTTAAAATTATCAGAACAAACTCGTCATTTACAAAACAAATTCTAGATTTAACTCGATACTTATTAACGTTTAATAGATTTAACTCGATACTTATTACGTTTTTTAAACGTTAGAAAGAAGTGGATATAATTTTGAAGTTTCGATTAAAAAGTTTTAGAAAAAAAGTCAACATTTACAAATAAAAAAGTAGACATTACAAGTAAAAATATATTCTCAAATTTTCGTGTTAAAAATGTGATAATCGAAGTTTGGTAAAACGGTCCAAAAAGAAACAATTTAAAACCATTTCAATTAATTGGATTTTAAAATGAATTTTCGAAAATATGTTACACATCTCGGAGTGAGAAAATGTTTAGAAAACTAAATTCAAAAAAGTCTACATTATAAGTTAAAATTTTGGATAAAAAATTAAAAATCTAAATTTTAAACCCAGAGATTTGAGAAGAAACTTAACCTTTAAAAAAGTCATAATTTACGTAAAAAAAATCAAATGTTGAGTTTTTGTAGTTCGATTTAAATCATGAAAATTCGATTTCAAACTTAGAATTCGATTTAAAATTGAAAATACGAATTTCTTTCGAAGTTCTTAAGTTTGAATGCGAATTTTCACTTGAAATTTAAATTTCCAGAAAAACTTAAGATATTGAATTTGGAATCGAAGGTTCGTGGAAAAAAATCTAACAATTTGAGATAAAATTTAAAATCAAAATAAAAATTTCAAAATTGTATCGTTTTTGCTCTCGAAATTTTGACTTTGAAGTTAAGATTTATAAAAAAATACAATTTTTTTATTAATAATAAATCAAGTTTTAACGCGCTTTAACAAATTTTGAAAAACGAAATAAAAAGTTCGAGTTTTAAGTCGAAATTTCAGAGAAAAATAATCTAAGGTTATCACTCAGAATTTTGCGAAGAGACTCAACGTTTTCGAAAAACTCGTAATGTATATATAATAAATGTTTTTTTTAATTTGAATTTCGGTCCAAATGTGACAATCTCAAATATTCGAATTTTTTCGAACTTCTTACATAGTGTGTCCCACCGAGAACAGCCGTTAAGATGCCAAATTTTCAAATTTTTCGATGAGTACCTTGCCAGATATGGATCGCGGTGATTCCCGATGGGATACACTGAATTTAAATCGGAGATTTCATTAATCATCCATTAAAGCTTCTAGGAAAACTTATAATTTATAATTTAAAATCAAAACTTCGTGAAAAAGATCTCATATTTCGAGGTTAAACTTTAGGCTTTGAGAAAAAAAGAACTGATTACATTTTTTGAAGGTTTTGAGTTTTGTACTCTCCAAATTTTGAGTTTCAACTTAAAATTTATCATAAAATTACAATTCTCAGTTAAAAAACTTTACTCTTTGCAAAAGACTGGAAATTTATAAAAATAAAATTCAAATTTTAACGCAAAATTTCTATAAGTTCGGTGGAATGGACTGGTCCTTGGTTATCTATAAAAATTGAAATACAGAACTTGTTCCCTGAAACCAAAAAGATTAAAAAACACAACAAACGTTGCTCTAACGCGTTTCGACAGCCAAGCTGTTATCTTCAGAGCGATACTCGTATGTATTTTTCTGAAGATGACAACTTAGCTGTTGAAACGCGTTAGAGCAACGTTTGTTGTGTTTTTTAATCTTTCTAGTTTTCAGGGGCAAGTTCTGTATTTCAATTTTTACGAAAGTTTTAGAAAAAGCAGAGATTTTGGAATAAACCCAATATTCATAAAAAAAATGTTTAAAAATTGAAATGTTAGATAAACCCAAAAATTTAAAAAAAATTACGAGTAGGCATTCGACTTTTTGCTGAGAAATTTTTAAAAAAGGCAAAATTTCAAAACTAGAGAACTATGTGGAAAATTTAGGAACATTTTTTTATACTTGAATCCAATTTTTTTCGAAGTTTCCGCTTAAAACTTAAAATTTTACAAAATTGTATAATTAAACTCTGAAGTTTGAGAAAACAGTTAACTACTTGAAAAAATTTCAAAATTTAAATAAAAAAAAATCCAATATTCCCATTTTAATTGCTAAATATTGGTTTTGAACTTGAGTATTCTGTTTTCTTGACATTTTCTTCGAAACCTTAAATCCTATGCAAAAAATTAAAACTTTGAGAAAAGTTTGGGTAATTAATTTTTAAACTTTAATTTACTTTATAAAATTGCCGAAATATTTGCCCCCTTATTTACAGATTTAAATGTTGAATCTGAATATTGCGTTTTTTGTCTAAATTTCCATCTGTTTCTCAGAATTTGGGCTTAATTGAAATGGTCAGTTTCTTTTTTAAAATTACGACTTTTTCTGGCAAAAATTCTGCTGCAAAACTAGTGGTTAAAATTTTGGGATTAAATTTGAAATTTGCTCTCTAATTTTGAAGCCTAACCCCAAAATGTCTACTTTTTTAACCCAAATATCTAAAATTGTTTTTCAAACATTTGGGCATAAACGTTGAACGTAACTAAACCTAAGAGTTTGTCTGTTTACTTTAAAATTTCTACCAACTTTTTTAATTTCTATTTTTCATCAAACCTTTGATATTTTTTAAATCGTGAATGTTTTTTTAAGCCTTCGAAGTAGAGTGACGATTTCCAAGCAAAATTTCGAGATTAAATTCGCATTTGAATCCTAATAAAGCAAAAAAATAAACTCTAAATTTTGTCTTTTATTCCCAAAATTTCTCTTTATCAAAATTTCTACTTTCTTTTGGAAGTCTGCAATAACAAGTTCTTGTCTAGTTCTTCAAATTTACCCAAAGTTAAAACTCAAAATTTCAACGATTTTTCTGAGCAGCAAAATTTCATCTTTTTCTGAAAATGTTCAGTTCTTTAAAACAATTTAATTATTGAAAATCTGAATTTCGACTTTTATTTTGAAAATTTTAACCCTTTTTCTCAAAAATGCATCTTTTTTTAGTTTCAAAAATGCAACTTTGTCTAGAAATTTTGACTCTTTGCTAAGATTGACTTTTTCAAAATGTCAACTTTTTCCAAAACTTCTGATTTTTTAATAATTTCGACTCTTATTTTGAAAATTTTAACTCTTTTTTCAAAAATGCCTACTTTTTAGTTTCAAAAATGCAACTTTTTCCAGAAGTTTTGAGTCTTTCATAAGATTGACTTTTTCAAAATGCCCACTTTTTAAAAAAATTTTGATTTTTTAATAATTTCGACTTGTTTCCAAAATTTCGGCTATTTTCAAAATTTCGACTTTCTCGAAAAATGTTCCACGTTCCCTTCAAATTTCGAATTTTTCTAAATGTTGAAGATCCTTGGAACATTTGAAGAAAAAAGCATGTTCTTGCTATTCTTACTTTTTTGAATTTTTAATCAAAAATGTTGCGTTTTTTGTCGAAATTTTGACTGTTTTCTAAAAATTGTGCGTTGTGAAATTTTTATTTTTTTTAGAGTTTTCGAAATTTTGGGAAAGCATTTTTTACATCCACAGCAAAAAAACTCAAACATTTTTGAAATTGCCAGTCTGGCAAAAACCAAAGTGAAGTCTGCAATTACAAGTTCTTGTCTAGTTCTTCAAATTTAAAATCAAAACTCGAAATTTCAACTATTTCTCTCAGCAGCAAAATTTCATCTTTTTCTGAAAATATTAAGTTCTTTAAAACAATTTAATTATTCAAAATTTGGATTTTTAGACGATTTGGATTTTTTGAAAGTTTCGATTTCTTTCAGAATGTCGACTTTTGTTTCGAAAATTTCAAAAATGAAACTTTTTCTGGAGGCTTTGACCGTTTGATAAGACTGACTTTTTTAAAATGTCAATTTTTTCCACTCTTCCACTTTTTCCAAACGAATTTGGAAATTTGAATTTGTTTAAAAAATAAATTTTAATTAAACCTTTTCTAGAGACTTTTATTCTTTGATAAGATTGACTTTTTCAAAATGTCAACTTTTTCCACTTTTTTCAAATGAATTTGGAAATTTGAATTTCTTTGTAGATAGACATGTAGATAGACTTTTAGTTTAGCTTTGTTTCAATATTCTGACGAAATTTCGATTAATCGGAAATATTTTTTTTCAAATGCATTAACAATTGAAAGCAAAATTTAATTATTCGTATTCTCTTAAAGCGTTTTGATGTTGAAATTTGAAAAAATGCATTTGCCACTTTTTACGATTAGCTTCCCAATTTAAAAAGTCACGACACGCCAAGGTAATCTATTCTAATATACAATGAGGGTCATTTTTGCTAAAGAGGGTTTGGTATTGTCATTATTATAATTATTAGTTTGGGTATTCCACAGGTTTTTTTCCCACCCGACGTAAAAATAACTCTAGCTTGGCTCATTCCTCAATGCGAAACGCTAAATATTGAAATTTAAATATTGAAAGTGCCACCACACCAGGAAAACGATTAGGGTCATTTTTCATTACAACAACACAAAAACTATTGTAGTTTGATTGGGAAGTTCTACCTCTTCCTCCATACTTGCCAGAGTTTGCTCCATTCGATTCTTAGTTGTTCGTCTTATTAAAAATTCTCTGCGTGTTAAAAAGTTCAAATCCGTAAACGAACGAAATGAATATTTTACAATGAAACCTCAACGGCTTTGGAAAGAGGGCATAATGCGGCTTCCCAAGAGATAAAAGAAGATAATACACCAGAACGATTCATACGTAACAAAAGCTTCAGCAACAAAAATCGTGTATTTATTTCGTATTAAAAAAAGGAGGACATCCTAGCACCTCTTAATAAGGTTTGTCGAAATTGAAAAGAAGTCCCACTTAAGTAGGGGATAAAACTGAAAAATTCCCTTCTCTACATCTAATTCAAATATCTGAAATACCTGAAATTTTATCGGCTGCGCTATTCTGACTCAAATTCATGGCTTTAAACTGCGGTTGATGTTCATTGGGTTCCAATTTATCCTCGGCCTGTTCTTCTTTTATTTGCACATTGTCCTTTGCTGCACTTTCCTCCGCATGCTTCTGATTGTGAATCGCCATGGTGGAATACTGGACGAAAGAGTAATTGCAATTCGGCCTGGTGCAATGAAAATGCCTGTTGACTTTATTGCTAGGGGCAGTTCTCCAAACGACAGTCCACATTCCTATCGTAAAACTCAAAATTGTCCAAAATCTCGATATTGTCATGAAAATCCTTGCTGTGCAAAATTAGAACGTCCTCTTTGTCTGTGACGTAAAGGCATCGATTTTGGTTGCAATGGTAGTGCGTCGTGCCCAAATAAGGACACAGGTTATCAGGACATTTGGAATTTTCACCGAATATGTCGAAACCCTGGTTGAGTTCTGGGAGCTGAAATGATAACATTGAATCGTTGGATTGAATTGTAAAAATCGTGGGAAATTACGTTTGGGCTGTGGGTGGACGATCTGTCGTCGTTTGAATCGTTGAAGTCGACTTCTTTTCCGCTAGATGTCGCCGCTGAAGGTTTCGGAAGTTTGAAGCTGGTGAATATAGCCTGGGGAGTGTCCATTAGGCTTTGTCCACCTCCACCCAAAGGAGACTGAAATTATATTACTTAAGTCGCTTTTTAATGTTTTGGCTACTGACCGAAGCCAGTATCACTGGCTTCTAGTCGAAGCCACTATCACTGGCTTCTGGTCGAAGCCACTCCCACTGGCTTCGACCGCGCTTCAGAATTGTTGAAATTCGAATACTAGCACTGCAGAGGGATGTAGAGAATCGAACACGGACATTGGTGGCAGCAGCCACGGTCAATTGCGCCACTGAGTCGGGAGATTCTATAATTGTTAAAAATGCGATACTACGAATACTTACGTAGTCGTTCCAAACTTCAATGACTCTATTTTTAGGTGGTCTTCCTCTTTTTCTGCAAAACATGCCATCTATGGACGTTGCCAGATGAGTCATCGTAAGGGGGTCTTTGGTCAGAGATAATTTCTTTGAATATTCATGCATTTTGTAGTGTTCCAGTCTTCTGAATGGTTTGTCTGCAGGTAGGATAACTTCTCTGCAATTTTCCTGAAATTTTGAATTATTACGTATTGTGACAAAATGTAGTTATAGAATATGTATTGGTAAGGAATTCTCTAAAAAAAGGGAAGCGGCCGCGATAATGAATCATATGGCAGATAAACGTTCTAGATGATTCTGCAAACGATAAGGCTTATCTGTACGGATTCCGTTCTAAAAAACCGGAAGCCTATAAATACGAGGTCGTCTCGGTCAGTTAATTAAACAGTGAGTTAGTTGGTTAGTTAGTTAATTAGTCAGTTGGGCAGTTAAGTGACTTACAATTGTAGTGTTCCAAAATCAGTTTGGAAATAAAGTGGTTACAATTCAGAAAGTTTTAATTTTCGAACCGATAACGCGCAACAGAATCTTTTGAATTTACACTTTAGATCAATAATTTGTCCTGAAGACCTTGCTTTATATCTGTAAGATTGGCAATCTTTTCAGCATTTTCAGTTTCAAACGGGAGATATACTATGATGATGATTGTAATGGTGGTCAGGATGCAACATACGAACCCCACATTACTCCAAAAAAAAGTCACAAACGCCGCGAAAAATATTTGATAGTTTTGAAAATAAATTTTTAACAAGAAAAATATATTTGGAATTTTTCAAATTTCATTTAAAATTAAACTTGGAATGTTTAGTTTTCCAAAATATTAATTTAAAAAAATTTCTAACTTCGAATGTTTTTCTTTTCTAAATAAGTATGAGATATTTGACATATTGTTTTCATTTCCTATTTGAAGCGGTTTGTCTATTCATAATTAATATTAAAGCGACTGCTTGGGATTTTAAAATAATAACTGTCTTGTCATAAATCCAAAAGATAACACAAATAACAACCCCTGCAATAAAATTGTATTTGAACTTTATAAGGATATTCAGCTATAATAAAAATTAATATTATTATTTTAATTAATCAAAACGTCTATTTGTTTTAAATACTAGTATCAGTTGTGGTTGAAATTCAATCAACTGTGTCTTTAAAGTACCGAAATTCAACTTGCTTTTACATTAAAAAATTGGATTTACTTGTATCTAAATTGTTAATACTTATCTTAGCGTTTTGAGAAAAAGAATACAAACATTTTGACTTCTTTTACAACTTTATTTGAAAATTATGAATGGACTTTCTTTGTAAAATTCCCTTTTTTTTTGAAAATTTTAACATAAAGAAATAGAGTTTTTTGAAAACTTTGACATTAATTAGGTCGATATCCTTTTACATTCAATTTTTAAAAATTTTCGCCGAAAATTTCAAAATTTATATTTTTTCCAATTGGACATTTTCGTTTCAAAACTTTTTTGAAGAATTCGATATAATTTGAAAATTTTAACACTTTAAAAAATTGATCCTTTTTATTTTATCCTTTTAAAAATCGACTTTTTGAAAATTAAAAAGATATTTAATTTCGATTAATTTTGAAATTTTGGCATTTTTATTTTTTATTTGTTGTTATATTTTTTAATCTTCGGTTTTACTTCGAAATTTAGACTTTTTGAAGGTTCCGATTACTTTTAAATAACATTTCAACTTACAAAAAATCCCAACATCTTTTGAATATTTCGACTTTTCTCAAACTGTCAATTTTTTTTGAAAAATCTGACTTATGAAATTTTTTCTATTTTAAAAATCAATTATTTTTTTTAAATAATGTTAATATTTTTACCTTGTTTTTAAATTTGAATTTTGAAAAATATTGCTATTTTAAAAATTTTTTCTTTTTGAAATTTTTTATTTTCATTGAAATTTTGTCTTTTCGAAAAATTTGATCCCTTTTGAATATTTAGACAAATGGCTTTGAAAATCTCGATTTTTTTTTATATTTCGACACTTTTTCATTTTGCCTAGAAAAATTTGATTTTGTTCAAAATTTTACCAAAAATATGTTTTTTTTTAATTTGACTTTCAAAATCTAGATTTTTTTGATATTGACTTTCCTTTAAATATTGAGTTTTAAAATATTTGCTCCTTTTACTAAAAATTTCGACATTTTTTTTAATTTTCATTCTTTTTGAAGGATTTAACTTTTAACTTTAAAAAAATCGATTTTTCTTGAATCAATAATTATTTTTGAAATTTTCGACAATTTTTCAAACATTTAGATACCTTATTTTGATATTTTTTGAAAATTGCAATCTTTAAGAATTCAATGTTGCTTGAAAATGTTGGCTTAAAAAACCGAGTGATTTTGAATGTTTAAAAAAAAAATTCAAAACTTTCTGCTTTTTTCAAATTTCTGATCGTTTTAATTTCGATGTTTTTTTTGAAAACTCTGAGTTTTTAACGGCTTTGCTTCCTTTTATTTTGTTTGTTTTTTATTATTTTGATCATTTTAAAAATAAGTTTTTTTTTTAATTTTGTAAAAAATTTCGACGTTTTTAAAATTCATAGATTTTTTGGTTGATATGAAAATATCAAGATTTTTCAAAATTTTGACTTATTTTTAAATGTTTTTTTAATGATTCAAACTGTTAACTTTAAAAAAGATCTATTTTTTTAATGAATAATAATTTTTGAAAATTCCGACTGTTTTTCGAAAATTTCGATATTGTAATTTTAGTTTTTCTGAAAATTTTGATTTAAAAACCGAGTGTTTTAGTTTTGACTGTTTAGAAAAAATCGAGTTTTTCAACAATTTCTGCTTTTATCAAAATTCTGATCTTTTCTATTTCGTTTTTTATGTTAAAAATTTTGACTTTTTGACGGCTTTGATGCCTTTTAAATATACTTTTTTGATATAACGCCAATTTTTGAATTTATGATTTCAATATTTTAATCATTTCAAAAAATAGTTTAACTTTATAAAATATTTCGACATTTTAAAAATTCATAAATTTTTATTCGGTATAATATTTTTTATTTTCAAATTCTTTTTTAAGGATTCAAACTGTTAACTTTAAAAAGATCGACTTTTTTTGAATGGATAATAATATTTGGAAATTTCGACCGTTTTTCAAAAATGTAGATACTGTAAGTTTGACTTTTTCTGAGAATTGCAGCTGTTAAGCGTTCAATACTGCTTGGCAGTTTTGACATAAAAAAAACCGAATTTTTTAGTTTTGAATGTTTAAAAAAAATCGAGTTTTTTTAAAATTTCTGCTTTTTTCAAAAATCTAATCTTTTTGATTTCGATTTAATTTGAAAATTGTGATTTTTTAGCGTCTTTCATTCATTTTAAATATATATTTTTTTAATTTATGATTTGAAAATTTTGACCATTTAAAAGGAAAGTTTTTTATTTTAATTTTCAAAAAAGTTCGAACTTTTTAAAATGGATTTTTTTTTATTTCGACATGTAAATCCCAAGATTTTTCATAATTTCGACTTATTTTCAAAATTTTGAATTCATTGGAAATCAGGCCTTTTTTAGAGAATTTAACATTTTGTTAAACATTTCGACTTTTAGAAAATAATTATTTTTAAACATGGAATAAAAAAATCAATTTATTTCTGAAAATTTTGACTCTTTGTAAGATTCTGATTTCTTTCATTTCGAATATGTTAGAATTTTGACTTTTTTCAGAATGCTGACTTATTCTCAAAATTTCGACTTTTTTTTGAAAATCAGGACTTTTTTACAGAATTCAACTTTTTTTACAATTTTGACTTTAAAAAAATCGACTTTTTCTCTTAATTTTGACTTTCTTTAAAGCCGATTTTCTTTAATATTTAGACTTAAAAAATTTTTTTTTTTATTAACTTCCGCTTTTTGAAGATTTTAACCTGTTTGCAACATTTTCTGGAAATTTTGACTTTTAGAACATTTAGTTTTTTTTTGAAAAGCTTGGAATTTTTACAAGTATTTTTTTCAAAATTTTTATAAGGTTTTTTGAAAGTTTAGACTTTTTTTAAGACATTAACTTACTTACAATTTTGACCCTTTAAAAAAATGGGCCTTATTTAATTTTGACTTTCTTTAAAAATGATTTTCTTTGATATTTCCACTTATTTCCCAAATTTAATTTTTTTAACTTTTGCTTTTTAAAGATTTTTACTTTTTTGCAACTTGTTCTTACAATTTTAACTTTTAGAACATTTAAAGTTTTTTATCCGAAAATTTCGACATTTTTTAAAAATATTTTCGACTTTTATGAAAAGTTTTATGTTTTTATTGAAAGTTTCGACTTTTTTTTAAGAGTTCAACTTTTTTATAATTTTGACTTTTTAAAACAATCGACTTTTTTTAAATTTTGTCTTTCTTTAAAACCGATTTTCTTTGATATTTCGACATTTTGGAAAATTCTTTTTTTTTTAAATTAAATTTTGCTTTTTGAAGATTTTTTACCTTTCTGCAACTTTTTCTCAAAATTTTGACTTTTAGAATTTTTTGTTTTTTTTTTTGAAAAGCTCGATATTTTTTCAAGTAATTTTTTCAAAAGTTTTATAAGGTATTTTGAAAGTTATGACTTTTTTTAAGAAATCAACTTATTTACAATTTTGACTCTTTAAAAAAATGGGCCTTATTTAATTTTGACTTTCTTTAAACATGATTTTCTTTGATATTTCGACTTTTTTCCAAAATTTAATTTTTTTAACATTCGCTTTTTAAAGATTTTTACTTTTTTGCAACTTGTTCTCACAATTTTAACTTTTAGAACATTTAAAGTTTTTTATCTGAAAATCTCGGCATTTTTTAAAAATATTTTCGACTTTTTTGAAAAGTTTTATGTTTTTATTGAAAGTTCCGTTTTTTTTAAAGAGTTCAACTTTTTTATAATTTTGACTTTTTAAAAACATCGACTTTTTTTAAATGTTGACTTTCTTTAAAACCGATTTTCTTTGACATATCGACATTTTGGAAAATTCTTTTTTTTTATTAACTTTCGCTTTTGAAGATTTTTACCTTTTTGCAACATTTTCTCAAAATTTTGACTTTTAGAATATTCAGTTTTTTTTAAACAACTCGATATTTTTTTAAGCTAATTTTTTCAAAATTTTGATAAATTTTTTTAAAGGTTTCGACTTTTTTTAAGAAATCAACTTATTTACAATTTTGACCCTTTAAAAAAATGTACCTTTGACTTTCTTTAAAAATGATTTTCCTTTAAGGATTCTTACTTTTTTGCAACTTTTTCTCAAAATGTTAACTTCTAGAACATTTAAAGGTTTTTATCTGAAAATCTCGGCATTTTTTAAAAATATTTTCGACCTTTTTTGAAAAGTTTTTGTTTTTATTGAAAGTTTCGTATTTTTTTAAGAGTTCAACTTTTTTATAATTTTGACTTTTTAAAAAAATCGACTTTTTTAAATGTTGACTTTCTTTAAAACCGATTTTCTTTGATATCTTTCATTTTGGAAAATTCTTTTTTTTTTTATTAACTTTCGCTTTTTGAAGATTTTTACCTTTTTGCAACATTTTCTCAAAATTTTGACTTTTTAAAAAAATCGACTTTTTTTAAATGTTGACTTTCTTTAAAACCGATTTTCTTTGACATATCGTCATTTTGGAAAATTCTTTTTTTTTATTAACTTTCGCTTTTTGAAGATTTTTACCTTTTTGCAACATTTTCTCAAAATTTTGACTTTTTAAAACAATCGACTTTTTTAAATGTTGACTTTCTTTAAAACCGATTTTCTTTGACATATCGACATTTTGGAAAATTCTTTTTTTTTATTAACTTTCGCTTTTTGAAGATTTTTACCTTTTTGCGACATTTTCTCAAAATTTTGACTTTTAGAACATTTAGTTTTTTTTTGAAAAGCTCGATATTTTTTCAAAATTTTGATAAATTTTTTTAAAGGTTTCGACTTTTTTTAAGAAATCAACTTGTTTACAATTTTGACCCTTTAAAAAAATGTACCTTATTTAATTTTGACTTTTTAAAAACATCGACTTTTTTTAAATGTTGACTTTCTTTAAAACCGATTTTCTTTGACATATCGACATTTTGGAAAATTCTTTTTTTTTATTAACTTTCGCTTTTTGAAGATTTTTACCTTTTTGCGACTTTTTCTCAAAATGTTAACTTCTAGAACATTTAAAGTTTTTTATCTGAAAATCTCGGCATTTTTTAAAAATATTTTCGACTTTTTTTAAGAGTTCAACTTTTTTATAATTTTGACTTTTTAAAACAATCGACTTTTTTTAAATGTTGACTTTCTTTAAACATGATTTTCTTTGATATTTCGACATTTTGGAAAATTCTTTTTTTTTATTAACTTTCGCTTTTTGAAGATTTTTACCTTTTTGCAACATTTTCTCAAAATTTTGACTTTTTAAAAAAATCGATGGCTGGCTAATTAGTTATTCAATTTTTCTAAATTTAATTATATTCTTTGAAAATTTCCACTCTTTTAATAATTGACATTTTTGCAAAAAATCATTTCTCTTCTTTTTCTGAAACCATTTGAAAAATTTTAACTACAATTTCAACCTTTTCAAAATTGTTACCTTTTATGAAAATTTTGTTCTTTTTAAAACATTTCGCTTTCTGAAACTTTCGAATTAAAACGATAACGACTTTTTTTTAGAAAATTTTAACTGTTCCTAGTTTTTTTTACTAAAATTTCGACCTTTTTTTGAAAGTATGATATTTAGAAATTTTCTTTATTTTTCAATATTTGCATTTTTCAAAATTTTCTTTTTTTCCGAATTGTCGGCTTCTTTCAAAATTTTACTTGGGAATTTCTGTACTTCAAAATTTTGACTTTTTAGCAATTTGTAGAACTTGATTTTATTTATTTTGAAAACTTCGACTAAAAATTCTGTGTTTTTTTTCCTTTTATAAAGAATTCGATTTTTATGAAAATTTTGACTTTCGAAAACTTTGACTTTTTGGAAAGGCATTCAGTTGCAAGTCACTCAATGGAATTCACCGTCTCTTGAGTACTTATGTGACTGACTGATGGCTATAAGTTGAAAATGTTTACAGTGATCACATATTATTGATGACGCAATGAAAATACGATCATCATAAAAAAGCGAAATCATTATAAAAAAGCGAAATTTATCTGAAGTTGAAAGTGGCAGCACGAAACGAGGGGATAGTACATAATAAATGAAAAAGAGCATGTTAATTTAGTACGTCAATAGGATAAGTGAAACAAGAACAGCTGCACAGTGAAGCGTGAAGACTTTGTAAACTCTTAGATTTATTTTGTGCTCTGGTGTCCAGATGGAAAAATTTCGTTTACGATGTGGTTCACATCCTGAGTTACTCTGCTCTTCCACTTCGACTTCATTATTTCCATTCACTTCAGAAGAATAATCTTTTACTATTAGTCTACATACTGCGTTATTGCAGCTTATATAATGCTCTTATTTTTGCTCAAACACCTGACCTGGTCCAATCTAAATTTACGCTTCATCAAAAAGCTTACCCATGTCCGATTTATTCTTGAACGTAAACCTGCAGCCGGCTCGCCTGCAATGAAAATGTGTGGTCCTCTGGCCGAAGAAGGCGCAATAGGAGGCCCCGCATTCCTTCCGTGGCTCGATATCTCTGGAAACCTTCCTGGATGATGGCGGAGTCCTTTCTGTGGTAATTGGCGTGCATTTGAACGTCCGAAGTCGATATATAAACCTTATCACAACCCTCTTTGATGCAATGATAGTGCGTCTGTTTCTTATTATGGGTACAATTCGCGAATCTGTCGCTGCAGTCGTCCAGAGGACTATACCGCATGAAACCATGTTGGAGGGACTCGTCCCTCTTTTTGTGCCATTTAAAGTGGCGGATCATTTCTTCTTTTTTGATGAAGACTCTGGAGTTGCAGTCGAGGCAGTGGAAATGTTCCCTGGAAGAAATTGGGTAAGTGCAGGAGGTGTGAGTGGTGATATTTTGGGATACCGACCTGTAGTTTAGATCTTTGCAGTATGAGCTGCCGCATTCGTGGGCGGAGGAGAATTTTTTGACGTACTTTTGAGTAATCCAGTTGACTAGTGGATTTGTTCATTAGAAGGTTGTTTGATGATATGGGTTCTCTTGATACCGTCGGAGCTAGAGATTGGGCCATCATAGCTGAAACAAAATCGTTTTTAAGTTATGATTTTTGATGTTGATTTTTTGCTGGAAAAATATTTTATTAAGTTTGTCAATTTTATCATAGTCGTATACCATTTATTAAACTACTTAAAAGTTGTTTTTGAAGTCTATATTTTGATTTATTTCTGAGTGAATTAGGTTTATTTCATGCTTGATGTATAAATTCGGCATTTTTTATTCTTAATTTCAACTTATAATAATAAAATGTCGGTTTTGTTTTCGGAGCTTTTTTAATCTTTAAATTGTTACTTAGGGAATGCAATATTGGGATACCAGGATCTCGCAGGATATTTACGGGATTGTCCCGAGGGTAAATCTCGAGGGATCCCGCTAGGACATGCAGGATTATGCAGGAATCTCTCTTATGGTGAAAGGGCGGTCTAGTTTCCGTGTTTTCTACATTTCGTCGGATTTAGGATATTTTTTTATAGCCAGTGGTTTAATTTATTTTCTTCTTCTAACTTAAGAAATTAAAATTAAACGGACAGTAATATTTTCATTCAATTATATTCCCAACAATTTATCAATTTGAATTTTTTTCAGAAAATTATTTGGAAATTGAATTCAACTGTAAATTTATCGAAATTTATCATTTGTACGTTTACTACTTTTTTAAAAAGGTTTTATTTTAACTTTTTCTAGAGATTTTAATATTTTTAACTTTTCAGGTTTAAACTCGACATTCTCTTCTGGAAATATCAATATTTTCTTGAAATTTTGAACTTTTCTATAAGCTCTAAGTTTCCGTTTTCAATTTCAATTTCTATTTTACCTAAATGCAAATTTTTGATTTAAAAAAAATATTTTTTTAAAGTTCCATAGTATCCCTTTCGAGGGAAAAGTGAAATTTCGTTTTCACCTTTCAACTTAAGAATTTGCTATAACTTTACTTTTTTATCAGTGTTGGTTTTTTCAAAATTTCTATTTTCAAAATTTTATCAAAGTTTCAGGTTAAACCTACCTTTTCTACTAAAATTTCGCCTTTATATTCTAAATCGCATCTCTATCTAAAGATTATAATTTATTTTTAAAATGTTGTCTGTAAGTTCGAAATTTAAACTTTTTTTTTTTTTTCATAAAACTTCTAATTTGCGCTTTTAACTTTGCCCTTTACAATTGTCAATTTTAATGCAAAATTTAGATTTATCCTTGATTTTCGTCACTTTGATTTTGATTTCAAGCTTTGATTTTTTTAGAAACATTACTTAGAAATTTAGTTTTTTCTCAAAATTTGTATTTTAAAATCTTTACCACTTTGATTTTAAAACTCAAAATTTGGACAAAATTATTACAAATTCTAAATTTTGCAGAAAAGTTTGACTTTTTTACAAACATTTCTACTTTAGTTTTTTTTTCTATAATTTTGATCCGTTCCAGAGATTTAGCGTGATAGCTTGAATTATTGTTATTCACGATTTTTGTTCACGAGTATTTTTTAGTTTCAGTTTTTACTTTGGCTAACTTTTTAATTTTAAACTGAAAATTGTGTTTTTTCTTTATTTTTTCAGATATGAAGTTTAAGCTGTTAGAATTTGTTAACAGTATTTTTTTTTTAATTAATTTCTGTATTCTTTTAAAATTTTGACTTTTCTCGAAATTTGAAGCTTGAATTTTGGCGGAACGGACTGGTCCTTGGTTATCGTCAAAAATTGAAATACAAATCTTGTCCCCTGAAATCAAGAAAAGTTAACAAACACAACAAAGGTTATATCTTTCTGAAGATGATAGCTTGGCTATCGAAACGCGTTAGAGCAACCTTTGTTGTTTTTTAATTTTTTTTGGTTTCAGGGAACGATTTGTATTTCAATTTTTGAAGCTTGAACTCAATTTTTTTATCCGTTATTAATGTTTGCTTCAGTTGATCCTTTTGAAAACGTGGAACATATGAAGATACATTTTATTCTCAATCCTCGAAGTCTTTCAGTGTCCGAAGGGGTCCTGCAAATACTTGGGTTACGCAGGAGTAAGAACTATCAATCCAGCAAATACCGGGATTGAATATTTGTTGCCAGATTCCATTCCCCATTCTCATTTTTTAAAAATTTGCTAAGTAGGGTAAATTTGTCGAAAAAAAATCCAAAGACGTGGAGTAAGAAGAGTAGAAAAAGAGTGAACATTAAAACAACATTTTATTAGCGTCAAAAACGATAAACAAAAGTCAAAATTTAGAAGAAATTTCAAAATTTTGGATTTGAAGTTGAAATATTATGAAAAAAATATTAAAATCTCGATAAAAAACGGAAACACTTTTAGATTATAAAAAATTGTCGAAAAAACATCATCAACAGTTTTAGAAAGTCGAAAATAGCTTAAAATTTTAAGTTTAGGAAAGCAATAATATTTGAAAATGCAACTAGAAATTTTGGGAAAATAGGTAGCTAAACCTTTAAGAAGAAACCTCAAAATATATATGAAAATCATATCTCTCAATTTCGAGAACAAAAATCGAGATTAAATGTCGAAATTTTGAAAAATGTTGTGAAAATCCCCCAGAAAAGGTCAAGATTTTGGTATTAGTCACAAAAATAAAAAAAAAGTGGAAATCTCATATTTTAACTCGTCGCTAGTAGAGAATTAACTATGGGCAGCCCACGAGATGAATATTGTATAACTAGCCTCACAATATTTCCTGACCATTGAAAAACCTTCTCCAAAAAGGATGTAATCGGTTGCTAGGCCTCCTTAGATACCTGCCTTATGGATCATTCGCCACTGTGATGAGCTTTGGTTTATCGAAGTTTTGACCACCAAGAACATCACCTGCGAGTTTTAAAATGAATTCATTTTAACTGAATACGTAAATAATCATGACAGGATAAAGTTTTGATTAAAACGGAATTTCTTATCAGCTCTTGGAGACGCTACAATATCAAATCAATTTGCTATGACTTGAAAACTTCTATTTTATAAAGATAAAATTATTGTGGAAAATGAAAATATTACTGATGAACTTTAGCTTACTACTAAAATGTTGACCAACAGTTAGAGCAACCTCTGTTGTGTTTTTTACTCTTTCTTGGTTTCAGGGGACAAGATTTGTATTTCAATTTTTGAAGATAACCAAGGTATTTCCATTTTTGAAGATAACCAAGGACCCGTCCGTTCCACCAAAACCATATGAATTTTAACTAAATATGCAAAATATGAAAACGTTTTGCTTTTTGAAGCAAAACGTTTTCATAAGGCTCTGTTTAACCCTTTGGTCCTTTGGCACACTCAAGCTTAGAAAACTGTGTATAATATCAAGGTAAAATTATAAGGAAAAAAGAAAGTGTTACTGATGAAATTTCGTTTTTCATTAAAATTTTGAACACCAATAGTGACTTTAAGGTGGAAGAGTTTTACCTGAATACATAAGATTATCATCGGCGGTATGCTCTTTAATTTCATATGAAACTTCTGATTAGTTTTTAGAATCTTCAGCATAAAAGGTGCACTTAGCAAAATGTATCACATTAGGACAACATTATAGCGGAAGGAGAAAATATTATTGATGAACTGTCGTTTTTCGTAGAAATTTTGGTCACCAAATGATTATTAAGATGGATCGATTGTGTCCAAATAAGTAAGATGATGATAGTGGCATGCTGTTTAGTTTCAAATGAAGCTTCTGATTAGTTTCTAAGGTCTCGAGCATAACCATTAGAAGACAAAATTATATTGCAGACATAAAATATTACTGATGATCTGATGAGCTTTCGTTTTTCATCGAAATTTTGATCACCAAATGATAATTAAAATAAATTGATTGTACCCGAATACGTAAGATAGTGGAAGGCGAGATGCTATTTAATTTTAAATGTCTGGTTAGTTTCTATGGTCTTAAGCATAATCATTCGATAAGCTACAGCGTAGAAAAATGTAACACATGAAGACAACATTATCATGGAAAAAGAAAATATTACTGATTAACTTTCGTTTTTTGGGCACCAAATGATTATTAAGATGGATCGATTGTATCCAAATACGTAAAATGATGATGGTGGTATGCTATTTAGTTTCAAATAAAGCTTCTGATTAGTTTCTAGAGTCTCTAACGTAACCACTCGATAAGATACAGCTTAGAAAAATGTATCACATGAAGACAACATTATCGTGGAAAAAGAAACTATTACTGATGAAATTTCGTTTTTCGTAGAAATTTGGAGCATCAAATGATTATTAAGATGGATCGATTGTGTCCAAATACGTAAGATGATGATGGTGGCATGCTGTTTAGTTTCAAAAGAAGCCTCTGATTGTTTTTTAGGGTTTCTAGCATAACTAATCAATAAGGTATAGCTTAGAAAAATGTACCACATGAAGATAACATTATAGTGAAAAAAGAAAATATTACTGATGAACTTTCGTTTTTTGTAGAAAATTTGGACATCAAATGATTATTAGGATGGATCGATTGTGTCCAAATACGTAAGATGATGATGGTGGTATGCTGCTTAGTTTCAAATGAAGCTTCTGATTAGTTTCTAGGGTCTCGAGCATAACCATTCGAAGACAAAATTATAGTGCAAACATAAAATATTACTGATGATCTGATGAATTTTCGTTTTTCATCGAAATTTTGATCACCAAATGATTATTAAAATGGACTGATTGTACCCAAATACGTAAGATAATGGAAGGCGATATGCTATCCAATTTTAAATGTCTGGTTAGTTTCTATGGTCTTAAGCATAATCATTCGATAAGATACACCTCAGAAAAATATACTACTATGAAGACAAAATTGTAACAGAAGAATAAA
Source organism: Dastarcus helophoroides (assembly GCA_028583605.1). Classification (NCBI taxonomy): domain Eukaryota; kingdom Metazoa; phylum Arthropoda; class Insecta; order Coleoptera; family Bothrideridae; genus Dastarcus; species Dastarcus helophoroides. The sequence goes on along the minus strand of CM053334.1, from coordinate 6,443,139 downwards.
ATATTACTGATGAGTATTCGTTTTTCATTGAAATTTTGACCACCAAATGATTATCAAGATGGATTGACACTAATATCCAAATACGTAGATTAGTTTCAGATAAAGCTTCTGTTTAGTTTCAAGGGTCTCTAGCATAACCATTCGAAAAGAGCGCTCCACATGAAGGCTAAATTATAGTGGAAAAAGAAAATATTATTGATGAACTTTGCTTTTTCAATGAAATTTTGACCACCAAAAGCATCGGTGAGTCTTAAGAATGATCGCTTTTGATTGAATGCAATAGATTAGATGAAGATTAATTTAATACGAAACGTCTGGTCAGTTGTTGGAATCTATACCAGAGTCATTCGATTAGGTACAACTTTCCAAGTATGAAGACAAAATTATGGTGGAAAAATAAAATATTATTCATGAACTTTAATTTCTCACAGAAATTTTAATCCCTAAGAGCACCTGTGAGTATTTAAGATGAACAGACTTAACTAAGTATATAAAAACTTGACAATATAATACCGTATTTACTTATATAATACTTATGCCGTCTCTTTCTTAAGTTTAATCCACTCGTAAAGGGCATCCCCATTTTGTCTTCAAAGCACTGCGAGTAGGATGCTGAAACAAGGATAGATGGCGATGAACCGCCTTCTTAAACAAGGATAGGTTGTAATTTTTGGGGAATTTTCCGTTCGGTAACGAGTTCCATAGCTTGGAAGTTCTATAGAAAAAAAGAGTCTCTGTAAACAGAAGGTCCTCACTGTGTCAAGCTGGACCGCACAGGAATTTGCTGCCTCCGACTATCTTGAATGCCTCAAAAATCTTGCCTCTTGGGGAGATTCAGTCCTATTAGTTCCTGCGAGCATCTCCCATGATAGTACTTGTAGAAAAGAGATAAGTCATCAACCAACCGCCCGTGCTCTAGTTTTTCGAGAGATTCTGTCAAACTCTCGTCATGAATTAGGCGAATGGCTCTTCTTTGAATTGAATCCAAAAGAGCTAAAGTGTGCTTTGGGGCTGAACTTCAGACATGAGAACAGTATTCCAGTGTTGGCCCTAACTTGAGCTTTGTATAGTGTGAGTAGCTGATGAGAAGTGAAGTACTTTTTAGCTCTAAAAAGAAAGCCTAGCTTCTGAGAGGCGGGCTTTGCAATGGCACGCACATAATCGTCCCAAGAGAAGTTGGTGCTCGCATTCATTCCTAGGAATAGACAGATTAGATCCCACTGGGAGGATTTTATCGTCCATTAGAATGTTTGTTGCATTATCCCTTGATGTATTCTTAGCGAAAACCGCGGCCTGAGTTTTTGAAGCGTTGAAGTCGACCAGATTTCTTTTACCCCATTCCAGAATAATTTCGAGATCCCGATTACTCATTTGTATCTGCTGTGCCCTTAGTCGATCTGAAGCAGTGACAGATAATGGTTTGTCGGAGAAAAAAGATGACACAAGGCTACCATCATCTGCGTGGCTGTACATAGGATTGCAAGTTGAAGCTAAAAGATCGTTTATGTGTAACAGAAACAGAGTAGGAGACAGGACAGACCCTGAGGCACCCCTGCATTAATCACAAATGTCTCGAATGAGATGTCATCGACTACGACCTGAAGAGATTCGTCAGAGAGAAAATTGGATATCAAATGACAGAGTCCAGGAGGAAGACCATAAGATGTTAATTTGGCGAATATTTATTGGCACTCCTGCAAATTATTTTTCATGACTAAAAGATTATGCGGACTCGGGTGCGTGCCCCCCTGTAGCCTCGCGCCCGTAAGCTTGTGCCCAGATTACTTTAAGAATGAGCCGCCGCTGCCGTTGTAAAATATAATCAAGGTAAATAAACATGAACATCTTTCGTATTGTAAACGAATTGTTTACATTTTTATTCACAATTTAGCATTTTAGCGCTGTCGAATTTGTTGCATATAGGAAGGTTTCGAGCGTGGCAACAAAACAAATGAATAATATTTTTAGACTTTAATTAAATCTGTCAGTTTTAATTCCAGTTCATTTGTTTCAAGAGTTGTTTTGAAACATTCTAACAATAAAACTAATTTCGTATACGCCGTGGTCAGTCTTTGTGTGTTGTTGGAAAAATTCCCCAAGAATGTTGTAGATTGATGACACGTAAAAAGGTATCTAGAAGGCGATGAAAGATGGCGAATTATTTTACGATGTGTGCTGCTTCAAACGAGGTGCTATTTTTTATATTAAAGGCGCATTAAAAGCGACGATTAAATGGTACCATGGTATCAGTGAAGGAGGTACCGTATCATTCAGTAATTGTAATTTATGTCGGATATCTACCAGTAAATAAATATAAATAAATATGCTATAAATGTTAATTTTCTATACAAATACAATGTAAGTTTATGTGCGTTCTACGCGTATAATGAACATTTTATGATACTATACAACATCATAAGAAGAAATCTTAAATATCTTTACGCGAACTATACCATAAAACAAATTTTTCTTGCTAATTTTATGGTTTTTCCTCTTTGTATACATTCTAAAACCAGGGAATTGAATACTTTCTAAGAAACGCGCAATCTAGGATTCACGACAATCAACTGTTCTAATTCCCCAGCTGCCGCGATCGAAAATTACATTGTTCGCGCCCCGCGTAATTTGTCGATTGTATGGCGTTTTAACGTCCCAGGCCAAACACAAATTGGCCATAATGTTCGTCGGCCGAAAGAAGCTGAAAATGAGTTATTATAAATTTCAGCGGGCACTCTGCCGTCGAAAGTTATAAATTTACCGACAATGTTTTGACAATACGAGGCATTTAAAGTGAAATATTTTCAAAGAACTGTAAAACGTGATTTTCAGAATGTTTTGCTCATATGTACAATCATTACCGACTTTTTAACCATCGCGCCCATGTCCGTAAGGAATCGCCGTAAAAGCCGTTTATGGCCCTCTTTGATATTTTGCCTCCTCGGCAAAATCTTCGCCAGATCTTCGCAAAAATTTCAATAAAGAGAACTCTAAGTCTTTTTTTCATTAAAAATTCCGAAAATTATCTTAAGAATTAAATTAGAATTCACCGCGGGTATCACTTTCCAAAATAATTTAAAACTCGGAAATTTACGAGGTTCGGCATTTTTAATATTTATTGTTTAAATATTCCATAAGTTGTAAATAATGAGGAATTTCTTTAAGCAAGTATTAGATATATCAATTTTTTCTTCAAAATTTGAGTTTCTCTAGAAAATTTTGACTTTGTTCTGTACTTCTGCCTTTCTTCGAAATTTTGATTTATTCTTAAAATTCCGACTTTCTTTTTAAAACTCGTTTTTTAAGTTCTTCATATTTCCGAAAACATAGTATTCGACCTTTTTATATCCAAATTAGTGAAAATATTCACTAGTTTCTTAAAAATCGCTTTAGTCCTGGAATTTCCACTTCTCTCTCAAAATTATCTTATTTATCCTTTTCGAAACTCCTTTTCGTTCGAAATTTGCCTTTTTATCAAAATTCGTCCATTTGTTGATCGTTTGACATTAGTCACAAATTGCGGCGTGTTGACTTTTTCTGGGAAATAAGCGGTGATATTTCTAAATGTGTCTTTGTGGGAAATTTAGCCATACTTCTCAAACTAAAGCATTGAAGTATTTCTTAAAATTCGACTTTTTTATATTAATCTTTTTGTCGAGATTTCTCGTCGTTCTCAGAATTTTTTTATATTCTTTCAAAATTAGGAATATTCCTTAGAATTTAAATTCCTCTAAGATTGACCCTTTTCTCAAAACTCTTTAGTAAAATTTTGGAAAATTTTAGAAAATATGATGAAATTTTCATAAGTCAAAAAGCCAAATTTAAATTTTCAACAAAATAAATTAAAAATTTTGAAAGCAATAAAAATTTTCAAAAAAAAGTTGAAATATTTGGAAAATATCGTAATTTTGAATAATGTAAAAATTTTTATGGAAAATTAAAATTTCCAAGATTTTTCAAAAATGATCAAAATTGTAAAAAAAATTCAACACTTAAAAGAAATTGACATTTTAAAAATTTGAACACTTGAAGAAATTTTCCAAAAAATTTGTAATTTTCAAAAAGGTTGCAAATTAGTGGAATAAAATATTAAAAATGATTTTAAAACAAATTCGAGATTTTAAAAAGTTGAAAAATGTTTGATCAAATTTTCAAAGTAAAACGAAGTCTTTATATTGAAGAAAACCCAAAATTATTAGAAAAGTTCAAATTGTTCAAATTTCGAAGTTTTAAATTTTCCAAAAAATCAAAACTTTGGGTAGATCAAATTTTGAAAAAAGTAGAAAATTTTTTAGTAAATCGAAAATTTTAATTGGAAATTTAAAAAAAGGAAATTTTGGAACATTTTTAAAATTTCCAAAGAAATTCAACAATTTCAAATAAAATTGTCAAGTTGTATGTTGTTCAAAAATTTATTTAAATGAGAAAAAAAATTCAAATAGTTGAAAATTTCAAAAAAATCGATTTAAAAAAAAATCCCGATTCAAAAACGAACAATTGAAATTCTCCAAAAAAATGGAATTTTGAAGAAATTCCAAATTTTCAAGAAAATGTAGTTTGAAAAACTTAAAATTTTGCAAAATAATAGCTGAAAGCTAACAAAGTCAACATTTTTAGGAATAACCAAAATTTCTTATAATTTAAAAAAAATTAGAAATTTTCAAATCATTTTAAATTTAGAAAAAAGTGAAATTTTAAAAGGAGTTTAAAAACTTCAAAAAGTACAAATTTCAAAAAAGGCCAGCTTACAAAAAACTTGACATTTTCGAATAAAATGAGAATTTTTAAACATCGAAAATTGTGAAAATATAACAAAATCTTAAAAAAATTCGACATTTAAAAAAAAGCCTAAATTTTCTAAAGAATCAACAGTTTTAAAAGTCACAATTTTCAAAAAAGTAAAATTTTAAAAATACTTGGTCGAAATTTTGTTCAAATAAGGTAAAATTTTTATAAAAGTATCGACCGTTTTCTCGAAATTTAAACGTTTTATGAACATCGATTCTCCGATATCTATGATTTTTTTAAAAATTTTTTAGAAAGTACTGTGATAAGCGCCGAAGTGTTGCGTGTGTAAAATTATTCGAATTCCAAATTTGGCTCATATTTTAAAAATGTTCTAAGAATAATTTATTTTCGATTTTCGGACCTAATTTGTCTACGTTGTGTTTAAAATTATTTTATTTCAATAAATTGTAACCCCAATTCGTAGAGTCGGCAGGGAAGTGTTATCAAATTCAATCAACAATTGACTTCAACGTTTTATTGCAATAGGTCAACAAAATAAATTGATAAAATTTCAAGTCAGTGGTTTTCAAGTGTTCTTAAATATAGTACAACAAAATAAAAGTGAACCTGTTTGTTTTAACTTGTTTAAATTTGCTGAACACAAATCTGAGAGAAAAATTTCTTTAGAAAATGAAGAGAATTCATTAAGCACAAGTAATCTGTCATTCTTTGTTTAACTCTTTCGCTCGTACATGGTGCGTCGGTTATTAGTTTCCCCAAAGTTTATTTTAACCATAATAATTGAAAGGTTTTTCCTCAGCTTAGCTATTTAGTTTGTACTCAAAGGTTTTTAAACCAAATGCAACTAATTTTGCACCTGATTATCGGTTGTTAGTTTGCACACAGAGGTTCTCAAACTATTTTCAGGTGTCGCATGTATTTTTGTCGTCTATCTTAATTCAACTATACGTCACATAGCATAGTTTTCTGTTGGAAGCGTTGAGCTAACAATATCCAAAGGATAATGCTACCAGAAAATGGAGTTCAAGCTTGAAAATAATAGAAGCTCTGATTTATCGTAATAAATCAAATTGGTAAATGTTCATTTAATCTTACAGATATCTCTCCCTCTCTCACTCACTCACTCACTCACTCACTCACTCACTCACTCACTCACTCACTCACTCACTCACTCACTCACTCACTCACTCACTCACTCTTTCTCACTTTGCTCTTGTTTACTTGTTGTTTTTTTTCTTTATGTTTTGCTCATACCAGTATTCACACACTTGAACTGAAATCAGGGTCATAAAATAGACTAGATTGTTCAAATTTGTAGAAACTTTCTGAGCAGCATTTTCCCTTCTAAAGCTACATAGACTTCTACGGCTATTGGTCTAATAAAAGGGGCGTTTTCTAGCTTAGAAATTGGCTAAGCTTGACTTTGCACGAAAAAACGTTTAAATTAAGGTTAGAAACTGGCAAGAAGTTCTTATTGCTTTCACAAAGATATCTCCCTAACGAGAACTGATGCTGATACTGTTCGCCCACCTACGTTATTAAATTTATGTTGACATTAAATCGAGGCATGCGACTATAGAATAGTAATATTGCAAAAGCTTCCCGATCAAGACCCGCGGTAATTCTCCGTATCCTGATCAGGGGCCCATTATGAGGGGACATATGGATAAGGCAGGGGGAATTTTCCCCAAAATTACAGCTCAATAAGCTTCTTATTCAACTTGGGTTAGGTGGCGGAGAGGATTTTGAAGAAGCGTCTCCAGAACATCATCAGCGATTGCGACATCATTCCTAAGGAACAATTTGAGTTTTAACCAATGCACTCTACCTCGGACCAGTTGCTGCGGGTGGTTGAAAAAATCACACACAGCATGAACTTGAATCAGGTTTTGGCACCAAGGATTACTTTACAAGATGCATCACTTCGGGATACCTCTGGCGATGGTTCAAATGGTAAGCTCGTTCCTGCACCAGCGCTCATTTGGAGCGAGGGTGGGACAGGAACTATCTAACGAGTATAGGTTGGGGTATTACGTACCGCAAGGTTCTGCTCCTATACTATCTGTTCACAGCAGATATTCCAAGAATGGACCAGACGACATTGGCAACCGATGCTGACGACACTGCGTTATTGGCAACTTCTCTAAGTCCAGAATTGGTCACCAGACGACTACAGACAGCGACAGACGAACTCCTAGAATACTTTGGTAGATGGAGAATCAAAGTCAACGCAGACAAGACCCAAGCAGCTTTCTTCACCAGAAGAAAACTCCAACCATATGGTCATAGTCATGTCCAAGGGCAAAACGTCGACTGGAAACTTCAGGCAAAGTATCTAGGGGTAATACTCGACAAAAGACTGAAATTTCAGGCTTACATTGACTATGCAGTGGCCAAGGC